>JASAMW010000005.1:0-10515 GCA_030247985.1 Epsilonema sp. ZAB3_2
GACATATCAGACCACAGTGCATTTACAACCCTGCCAAGGCCAATTGCGACAATTTCTGCAGCGACTTTGGTGATGTCGTGGCAGAGCTTACAGCTCGTAATATGCCTGTCCTACTGCTGGGTGACTCAAACTTAGACCTATTGCAAAGAGGTGAATTGGCACGGATGCAGCCCATTATCGAAGGCTTCGGGTTGGCCCAGCTAATTACTTCCCCAACTCACAAAGGGCATCTCTTAGATCAGATTTACGTGTCCCACCAGCCGCTGTGTACTTCCAGCGGTATTGCATCGCCAATCGAGGCAGAGCACGCGCTCACTTGGACACAACTGTCTGCCTCCTCCACCCCGCCTCCAGCTCAATGGGTGGAAAGCTGGAAGTGGGATGATGGTGACTGGGAGAACGCTCGGTACCTACTTTGCTGGGTGGAGGAACCGTTTGGGCCTGGGCGCGAACGTGATTTCACGGCGGAGGTGTCGGAGATTGCTGAGGCTTCTGTGCCTGACGCGGTAGACTATCTGCATACTGAGATTCTTCGTGTGCAGTCCAGAGTTGTGCCGCATCGTCGTATCAAATTGCGGCAGCAGACCTGTCCTTGCTTTTCGAACGATATCGCTCTTGCAGTCCAAAAAAAGAGTGCTGCCTGGCTTGAGTACAGGCGAACTGGGCTGCCTGCTGATCACGCAAAATGGCGTCGGCAGAAATCAAAGGTCAAAGGTATGTGCAAGGCGGCAAAAAAGCAATACGTTCTGGATGCATTTGGCCGGGTCAGTACAATACAGCAATTCTGGAATACAGTGCGGCGCTTTGCTGGAAAACTTTTCCGCTCCATTCCATGCCTGCGTTTGTCATCTGGGGAACTGGCTGTTACAGACGCAGACAAAGCTGCAGCACTAGCTGATCAATTCCAGCAAAACTTCAATCAGACTGATTCTCCTAGCCCAACATACATCCGAGGTCAACTTTGCCCTGACTGGTACTGCAGTGAGGATGAGGTACGTCAGTACTTATCTGAGCTAGTTCCACCTGCGCCATAGGATGTGATGGAATTTCCCCTCGTCTGCTCAAAGCCTGCAGTGAAGAGATTGCAGGGGCGGTCGCTGCTATTCTGAACAAATGCCTAGAGCAGGGGGAATTTCCACCACAGTGGAAGCAGGCGCGAATAGCCCCAGTTCCTAGGTAGTCGGGACATGCTCGGTGGATGAATTCCGTCCTATATCAGTGCTACCTTGTCTCAGCAAAGTAGCGGAATGCTGGATGAGGCGGCTGCTTACTCCACCAGTGTTTTCGAAGACTCCTACGAACCAGTTCGCTTTCACGCCTAGGAGAGCAGTGGACGATGCTTTAATCTACCTGCAATCACTGATTTGTTCTGGTTGGCAGCTATGCAGTGGCACTACGAAAGTTGTCCTCGTTTCATTTGACATTCGTAAAGCCTTCGATCAGCTTCCTGTCCAGGCACTTCTGTCTCACTTGCAATGTCAGGCAGGTTTGGATGATAACCTAGGTGTTCTCCTAAAGTCCTACCTCAGCAATCGGCTCCAAGCAGTCCGTGTTGGAGAGAAGTTGTCCGAGTTTCTACCGGTCATCTCTGGAGTGCCACAAGGATCTATCCTAGGTCCACTTCTTTTCAACAACTACATTGCCCCTGTACTACAGTCCACACGTCTATCTGCTCTTTCTCGGCTTATCGGCTATGCAGATGACCTGCTGCTGGTACGGCCAATTCGCAATGCGCAGGATGAGCTTGAGCTACAAACAGACATTGACACCATCATCAGCCATTACCGCAATCTCCACCTGTCCATCAATCCTAATAAATGCCAATACGAACTGTGCTCCTTAGCCCCGCGCCAGCCCAGTCTGTCCTCCAACCCGGCAGTTAATGGTGCTGAATTGCTACCTACTGTTCAGCTGAAATACTTGGGTGTGTACATAGACCCTAAACTATCCTTTGGTACACAGGCGGAAATGGCGGCAACAAAGGCAAAGCGAGCAATCGGGGCACTCTGGAACATGATAGGAAAACACCATCCAGTAGTCTTCGCACGCCTTTACTTAACGACTCTTCGCCCCATCCTTCTCCATGCATTCCCAGCTGTGTGCCCTACTTTTGGAAAGCATTGGGTTCAGTTGGAGCGAGTCCAGAAGTTTGCGGCAAAGCTGTCCCTGAACTGTTGGGTAGTGGGCTACGATACTCTACTGGAAGATTTAGGTTGGAAGCCGCTGACAAAAATCGCTTTTGTCCGCCAAATGCTGATGATTTTTAAGTACGTACATGGACTCCGACATCTACCAAATGGGGTCCTGCAATGTGATCCAGATCCAGTCAGAGCTGTGCGACAAATCCATCGACTGGCCCGTGGTCATGGATCACATCGACTGCGGCTTCGAATCGGAAACCAGTTCTCGGAGGCGAATGAGCGACAAAACAAAAGCCACGAGCCACAAAAACCACGCTTGAGTATGCCGTTGACACCTGGAACCTCCTCCCACCACAACTATTCCTAAAGGAGGAGGATGGACAGCTTCTTCGGCATACACCCACTGTGTCAGAGTTCCGGAAGAGAATTGAGGAAGCGGGTTTCTTTGAGGCGCTACAACGGGAATCAGAGCGACGAGAATTGCATATCCCGCTACTCGCAAATCCGGCTAGGTGCCTTAATCAGGAAAACCCAGATGGGGGAACACGGCGATGGCGGAGGAGGAGGAATGACCCCGGACCGTTTCAGGCTATGTTCTAATGGATACGATTGCAAATTTCTATGCCGATAAACTTACATACCGTACCTATATACGTATATGTGTACCTGTTTTTACATGACATCTTAGTTACGGGTGCGACATCAAGCATACCCCCGGGTGATTACGTTTCATCGTCTTTACCTAGTATGGTCGGGTTAATGTCTGTTCCCACATTATGGAAAGTAAACTTGACTTGACTTGACTTGATTAGTGTCAGTTTGTCTTACAATCCGAGAGGGGGCGGTGCATCGCTGGGCATTTCGTAGGGATCTCCGGAAGTTGCGTAGTTGAGTCCGGTGAGTATGGAGCGATAGGAGAGCAGGATCACGTGAAGCGAAGGCTGATCCGACAGATTCGGCACTCCGAAAAAGGAGGACAGATCGCCTGGGGGAAAGAGGAGGATGGAAGTGGAACCTTTGAGCCACGACAAGCCCGCCTCAAAAACATACGCCCAACACATACATATTTACATCTAGTAACACACACATAGTAGGATACCGTATTTTTGGGTGTATAGCCCCATGGGGGTATACAAAAATTGAGAGGTCCAATGGGGGGTTATACACTAGGGGGATATACAATGGGTGGGGATATACATAGGACAAAATTTATGTTTATGAGAGGTGTGTAGAGGCATGTTTTTGAGGTCAAAAGTATGTGTTTTAGGGCATAATCGCGGTTAAAACAGGGTTATTCTAGTACAAGACATGCTCAGCTAAGCCTACAGGCATAGCAGCATGGTGTAGGAGTAGCTATAGCTAGCATAGGACCAGCTACATAGGTAGGCTAGGTACCTTCCAGTACATGGGGGGTTATACACCAGGGGGGATATACTAAGGACAAAATTTGTTTTGCCAATGGGGGTTATACACCAGGGGGGATATACAATAGGAGGGGATATACACCCAAAAATACGGTAATCGCCCGTATAACATGCGATGTTATGTTGTACTGTAACATGTAGGTGTGCTGCTTGAATCTTCCACGGTCTACACTAATTAGATCAAGATTAGTGCATGCGTGCGTACCACTTGTGAACGTCTCATTTTCTGTGCCAGCTGTTGGAAGTCTCGATTTTCCCGCATGCTGGTGCCACCAGAGACGAGACGCCAGCTGGTGGTGTACTGTTGTCGACTGAGCTTCACCTCGCGCTTCTTGTAGAGCAGACCCTGCAGGTGACTGCGAGACAGCTCCTTCGCCTCCGCCCACTCCATCACTCGCTCCACTGGCACCAAACGCTTGATATTCAGATTCTTCGTCCTGCAACACTTTCAAAATGCGTAATAGGGTACTGTGGGGTAAACCCGGACATGGGGTAAACCCGGAAACCTAATATATCTCAGCAACCATATACGACCGACTGAGACAAGTATTCTACCGATTTCTTGAACTCTCCTCTTTCAAATGACTATGAGCTACCATGTTCATCATTTGCTAATGCGGCAAGTTCAGAAAAGCTTTCGGGGTAATTCTAAGAGGGAAAGAGGTTGGTAAGCTGGGCCACATTTATTCATGAAGAGGTAAATCCGGAAAAAACATATCAACCATCAGGACCGACGTAGTCCGTCATGGTACCATTATCATGATTATCAACTACCGTAACTGGTATAGGTTGGTTGGGCACTATCCTACTCTCCACACAAGCTATGCCCCGCAGTGACAGAACGAAATAGGTGGCGTAAACTGCACGTACAGGCCAAAGGGCTTGACTCTGGCGTATTGAGAGGAGAGCTTGCACTCGTGACCCGACCACATCGTCTGTCCCCCTTCGTCGCACATACGCACGGAACCAATCCATGCTACATTGTCCATCACATTTCTCCTGGAGCTGAAACAGCAAAAGTATACCCACCACTAACGTACACGCACCCAAGCTAGGTACACAAAAGAATGAAGATGATCTGCTGAGCGCTTACAATTCTCCGCTTTCCGAATAGCGAAAGTTCACAATGGCCAATGGCAAGACATTTCTGGGTTGTTCCAATAGCTCCACGTCTTCATACTCGTACAAATACATCTGCAATTAGCAACACAACAGTTGAAAAGGCAGGAAACTGCAAGGAAGACAGAAAAAAAGCAGTGTGTCGCACGCACGCACACACATACTCTGGACATATTGAGCTGCTCCAGTGGGCTGAGATTTTTCTGAGCTCCCACCTTCTGCGTCACGTGACATGTGAAACCGAACGTCGGCTCCAGAAATTCAGAATTCTGACCTACTACCTTCACTTTACCCTTCAAGCAAAACAAGACAGCATACATCCAGGGATACATACATACCCTATCTTAGTTGTAGGCTTCGTCTTGAATGCAAAGCACAGAACATGCGCACGTTACCTTTAGAACTTTGAATAGGATCAAACTGCCACAGGCTCCATCCATCAACGGTGCACCAGAAAAAATGTCAGAGTGCCTGGACAAGGATACACCTGCAACACTTTTGAACGTTATTACGCCAGGGCGGCACACGACATCAACCATACTGAAGAAGACATATAAGAACTATTCCGCATGCATCAAGATATCGCATAAGCCGTTACGGTTATACTACACCCACCTTTCCTTGGATGTCCAAGCGTAGTATCCATTGCATTACCCACTGAAAGACCTTGATGAGCTATAGCTTCCGCCTAGAAACAAATAATGCCACCTCGAAGCTGGTAAACGCAAAACAAAACATTTCACAACATGTACGTAGCCAAATTAATATGGCAAACACTTACACCACATAATGTGGACTACCTCAGGATCAGAGAAGACTTGTAGAAAGCCGTAAGTGGGCGCCTGGTTGTAGGAGCTCTTGTCGGCCTTGTAGGCTCGCTGAAATTCCTCAAACTTCTGCGATAACGGACCGTTCTCTATGACGCGCAGTTTGCTGTACGAGAACCGTTTCGTGGATGTGGGATGAAGGTATGCGCGCTGTATTATAGGCATCCATTCGTCCTGAATTGTTTTGCTACTCGCCTCGTTTCTTATCAGATTTCGACTCTCTGAAAGATAAAACTACAGCACAGTATGCTGATGTGCGCACGCAATCACATCTCCAGCACATTCACATAAGCATACAGAACATTGAAAACGCTAGAGCTGCTGAGAAAACCAAAATACGCATACGATGCATAGCAACGCAAAGCAAAAACTAACCAAAATTGGGCGGCTTCTTCTTGGGAATCGTGAATGTTCCCCGCTTGAAATTCGGGTCATTCCACATGTTTCATGAGTTGTCTTGCTCAACTCCTTCAACAACTACCAGAACGTCAACGATAACTGTAGGCCGTGACGTAAATGTACATGCATGTTGACAGAGCAGACAGCCTTGAGCCAAAACCGACCTACATAGAAAGAAACACAAGCATTATCGTCATCCGATCCAAGGATCATCCAAATCCACTCTTTCTGCTTGGTTTTGGTTTGGTATGGTTGCCTTTCTCCTGTCCGAGTCCTTTCTTTCGCTTTCCACCTGTACTGGTACTGGTGGTGGTGGTGGTGGTGTTCCTTTTCTTTTCGTTTCTTGTTTTGCAGCGTGGCAATATCGGGCGCCAGATCGTATTTTTACGCGAATATCCATGGACATTTGCATGGAGATTAGAGTATTCCTAACTTTCGCAAACACAAGCAAAAAGTGGCAATACTTTGGTCAATGTTGTAGCGACCGCTGCCGGATTTCATACGACAAAACCGATTGTCCGACGACCGATTGTTATACGACCGATTGTTCACTCAATCTATGTACAAAGCACTCAATCTATGTTCACCCAATCTGTGTTCACTCAAGTATCATATCATGTGCCCTGCTTCTCAATGTTCCAGTGTTCCACTCCACTCCGATCTATCCACACGGGCCTATGCATGCATACTCCCCAGAGGACGCAGACGAGCAGTGTAGTGGTCGAACACTTGCTGTGCAAATTTTTCTCTCATGTCATTTATGCAAAGTCGGTTAATGTCACAGCGACAGTTCGTGGCAAAGAAGGGCTGGCTATGGACTATGGATGGAGCACAGTCGAGCATTCTTCCTCTTTCCTAATGCTATAACAGGCCCGGTATTACCTACCCACCGACCTAAGTACGTAGTTGTAGGTGGTGTGGTAGGGGTGATGTGCCGTTGGCTGACTCATAGTGTTCAGTTCAGCATCAGCTACATTTTCCTTCCAATAACGTCCAAACCTGTCCGCCGCAGATTTATTATTCTGCTCGCAGAACAGTAGCGATTTTCGCCTACCTGGCTGGGAGCTCTCCCTCTCCCTTCTCGTCCATTGTTCCCAACCGGCCTTTGTTCCTGGCGTCCCAAATTTATTTCCTCTCTCCCTGCTACTACTACCTATTCAATTGCTGTCTCCACTCCGATCTATCCACACGGGCCTATGCATGCATACTCCCCAGAGGACGCAGACGAGCAGTGTAGTGGAGAGTCGAGGGAGACCAGATTTGGATCCACACAGTACAAGTATGTATACATCATTGTGTATCCGAACCTGAACGGTGCGCTGTGATCTATGAGTTGAGTGTCAATTTCAGCTCATAAGGCTAGTACATACCTGATTTACATACAACATAAGTAGGAAGGTTGCTGTGGTTCCTACGTGACTTTGTGCAGCTATGCCTCCAACTATTCTTGTTGGGCCAATGGCTGGCTACTAACTTGGCACATCCAGCTCACATTGATGTCATGCGGCATGGCGATGCAGCTGGAATTCCTTCACCAGCAATGATTGAATTGAAAGAAGCACTTGTTACAACGGTAAGAACAAATGCTCAAATTTTCGAACGCAGATAATGTCGTTGTCCGTCTCGGATTATGAAGTACCAGTGTATAATCTCCGCAGTATCTGCCTCCATCAACATATTGTATGTAGTATGTACACGTGCAGTAGTACGTACACTGCTTCGTGTTCGTGCGAATCGGTGAAATATCAGACCTATTGGACTGATTGATGACCAAAAAACTTGGTTGGAACGTTTGCATGATGATAGCTATGTTTGTACTTGATTGCCTACTGCTTGCATCTTTCGTGCATGTCGAGTGCCGACCCGCCGTTGAAGACTACCGTACGTAGGTTACGTACAGTACGTAGACAGATATATCAAAGATGTGTTTCCACTGTTGGCGCCAATGAGAGGAAATGACGGCGTTCTCATCATGCAAACTGCCGGCCCGAATTATCGCCCTCGCATATGTACACTTTCGCCTGATCCCGGCCGCAGTCCGCACGCTGGCTGTCGCCTGCCGCCCGCCGGTGATTATGTGCTTCCTTTCGCACCAAAAAACGTCCGTCGTCGTCGTCCGTCACCCTACCCAGTACATATTCTAGGTGGTATGTGCGTTGGATACATGCTCCCGTTTTCGCACTCCCCATACCACAGGCCGTTCATCACTGCTACTTTTACAATGTGTACATCAATAATATAGGTAGGGTAGGTACTTTCTGTCTCATTCAACGCTTCTTTCATGGCCCACGACGAGGTACGTTCTTATCTTGCGGCCAATGTAGTCCCGTGGTTGACTTTGTCCCTTATCTATTCCCATGCATCTCGGAAGTTTCAGTTACGGCGATTGTCAGTGTGACGGAGGATCACAAAGAGAACAAAGGGTGAAGAGTGGGCGGAAACCAAAGTATCGGACCATAAAAGGACCGATCGTGGGGATGAGCGATGGATGGATGAAGATTGGTGATGATTATCCTTCCTCCGCTGCCTGAATGAATATCAATCGGTCACTCTCTAGGGTGAGAAAAACTTTCTCCGCTGACGACCTGCCATTGAGGATTTCGTCCTGTATTGACCATTTCACCATTGTGTGAGCTGAGCACTTGACCGCTACTGTTACAAGTCTTCTCATAGTATAGTACTTTGCGTCTCTGAAGTCTCTGGTGCTCGTTTGTGCCTGCAGTTTGCTGAAATAATAAGTGAAGGAAATATTCTTGGCGAATTCTGTTTTTCGAAGAGTATGTACCTAGCTGCGGCTGCATCCAGTATTTTTATCATCCTACCAGCTTGCGGCGGCTACTGTACTATCTCAACGGATATTTGAGCTCAGCCCCAATCCTGTAATTGGACTTGAGCTTTTATTTTCACTGCGCTGAGCTTCTTTCCCCCCATCGACTGTGTTGAGCTTTGGGTAAGGACCGAGTGAAGTGTTTTGCAGGTGTCTCAGTGTCTTTGTGACAGTGTCACACTAATCTTCTCTTGTTGTAACCTGATGAAGTGGCTCCGTTGTCTCCTTTTCCCCGGAGAGAAGTTGTGCACTATGACTAAAGACAATGGTCTTTCTGAAGGAATGGAGGTGTTGAGTTTGAGTTGGGATGTCATATGTTCTGACTGTCGCCAGATGATCGCCTGAAACAAGGCGAATAGGGACGCCCATTCTCCTCTTTTCTCCTGTGCTCTCCGCCATCTTGATATTATGTCTTTTGTGTCGCCATTGCCCAAAATAGACAGTACTAAAGTCTATCTTGGGGGTAGGATAAAGTGTAATTATTCGCTCCGTTGTCGTATCGGTCTTGTCCATGGGTACGTATGTATGTGCACAGTAAGTGTATGTATGTACATGCGTTACTTAGGTCTCTGCAAGTGAGTGTATGCTGCCGGAGGGACAGACGCGAGACGCGTGCGGCCCACCTGCTGCTTGTGATATTCCTTTTTGTCTCTGTCCTTGTCATAGATCTCTCGGCGGCTGGACGCCAGCTTGCATACGCGCGCTCCATCGCCGAATTCGCGCCAATTCGCCGCAGTAGACAGCTCCTCTTTCTCTGACTGCGGTCCAAGTGTCATTTGGCAGATGTTCCCAAGTCGTACATTACTGACTGACTGACTACTGTACTGTGTTTGAGGGCGACGCTGCCCCTCTGTTTGCCTCCTAGTCCGTATTTGGCAAAGAACCTGCTGCTGCCGAGACGAGAACCTGCTGCTGCCTCCATTTTCAGCTCGTGGAGTAAATTTTGTGAACACAAGAAAACGGCAGCTGACCAAAACCTCGCCTTGCTCTTTCTTTCCATATCAACCCACGGTTTCGAATCGTGTTGGCCTGGTTTCGCCTTTTTCCTTCTCATTCGTTGATCGGTGGATAATGGGGTGCAGTCGTGTTCGAATCCTGGGCCTCTCTTTGTCTTTGTCGTATGCTCGTCTCTCTGTTTGCTGTCGCTGTTCTGAAAGCGATACTGTATTTTTTTATGTTTTGTGCTTCGACACTGTCGGCGTGTCTGATACTTTTCCCGAAGCTTGAATTTTATATGCCTGTACGCACTTGGCATATATGCACGTGATTATAATACATTGCCGTCGACACAATTGAACGAAACTTCGTGCTTGAAACTTGCTTGCTGATTCTACCACTGCGAGGCTTTTTGGTGCTCGGAAAATTAGTTCTCTCGGCCGCACATTCGCTCTCGTTCATCAACGCACCTATCGACTAGAATGTATGCATGCAGGTAGGTACCTATTGGTGGTTTGGGTTTGTTGTCATCTGCATCTGCCGGTCTGTCGGCGATGTGGCATTTTCAGCGCGAAGTGGCGTGGTTTTAGGCTGTCTGATGGAACAGGTTTTTAGGGGGAAGAGCGCAAAGCGCGAATTGTATGATTTTTTCCTGTCAAACTTGGCGAGATCGCGCCAAAAGATACATTTCAGCCTCTGCGGCGTTTGTGGCGCGAATGAGTTTCGGTCGTGGAGGCAATTCCCTGTCGTCCCTATGTATGCTCATGCCTACTCTACATAAGTACGTACATACCTTCTTACCAGAAGACCTTGAGGAGAAGACGAAGACAAGGAGACGCAGC
>JASAMW010000006.1:0-11748 GCA_030247985.1 Epsilonema sp. ZAB3_2
GATCTTCCCCTTAACTATTGGGAAATCTTTGCCACATCCGCCTTTTAAAAGCAAGTTAAGAAAACAACAGATTTACTCTAGTAGCAATAAATAATTTTCCTGTATTTATTTAGAAGCTCATATAACAACCATCCAGTGATTCTGAATCAAATAAAAAAGTAAATATAGAAAAGAATGGCTCAACTGGGGAGTGAGAACGGCGCAATGGAGAAGAAACACCGAGCTGGTCGAGCAGGCCCAAGAACTCCAAACCCGTATAGCCAAACTCCACAGGGAAATATGGCTAAGGGTCATTTACGGAAAATGCCTAAACACGAGAACTCAAAATCGTGGCGGACCTATAAGTCGTCAAATCCAATTACTTATGAGGAAAAGCAGTAGGCAGGTTCCGGGTATAAAACTCCGAAAGCCATCACCTGGAAGTAGAGCTGTGCATTCTACTAACCATACAATGTGGCAACCTTTACGCTTTAAGCTCAGCAAACTGTTAACTGCAAATGGCTACAGCATTGATCGAGCCCACACTCACAATAGCAGGCAGTCACTAAGGCTAAAACCTGATGCAACTAATAGAAGAGCTCATAAGCAATCCGCCCGACTTGGAGAAGAGCATACTAATCAAAGATCCAGAGGATTGATGTTCAACCTGCATGGTGGAGCTGATGGTACTAACCACAACAGCAAAAAAAGGACACCACCAGATGCAGCTGTGCAAGGAAGTCATATACTAGCCAAAGTTGAGGAAAAAACAAGCAGTAGTGAGAGCAATTACAGCAATAAGAATGAAAGATTAGCACCAGGTCATCATCACAATGACACTGTTCCAAAGTTGTCAGCACTGAAAGAAGCAAATCCTAACCACAACCAAATAAAAAGCTCATCAAAATCACTGAGACCTGACCATAACAGCCCTAGAAAGGAACAAGAATTTGAAGTACCTAACAATGGCAGCTCTAAAAAGGCACCAGAATCTAAAGAACCAGACCATGGCAGCTCTCAAAGGGTACCAGCATCTGAAAAGCCAGACCATGACAGCTCTGGAAAAGCACCAGCATCTGAACCACCAAAAGCATGGCAGCTCTGGAAAGGCACAAGCATCTGAAAAGCTAGACCATGGCAGCTCTGGAAAAGCAGCAGTGTCTGAAGAACAAAACCATGGCAGCTCTGGAAATGCACACGCATCTGAAATACCAGACCATGACAGTTCTGGAGAGGCACTGGCATCTAAGGCACCAGATCATGGCAGCTCTGGAAAGGCAACAGCATCTGAAGAAACAGGCCACAACAGCTCTGGAGGGGCACGGGCTTCTATAGCACCAGACCATGGCAGCTCTGGGGAGGGACAAGCACCTGAAGAACCAGATCATGGCAGCCCTGGAAAGGCACAACCATCAGAAGAACCCGAACATGCAAGCTCTGGAGGGGCTCCGGCAACGGAAGAACCAGACCACGGCAGCTCTGGAAAGGCACCAGAATCTGAAGTAGCAGACCATGACAGCTCTGGAGAGGCACCAGCATGAAGAGTACCAGAGACCAGTGACAGCTGGAGAGGCATCAGCATGGAGACGTATCAGACCATAACACTCTGGAGAAAAGGCAGGAGGAAGCATCTGAAAAACAAGAGCCATGGCAGCTCTGGTTAGGGACCAGCATCTGAAGAACCAGAACATGTCAGCTCTGGATAGGCACCAGCAGCTGAAAAACCAGACCATGACAGCTCTGGAGAGGCACCAGCATCTGAAAAACCAGACCATGACAGCTCTGGAGTGGCACCAGCATCTGAAAAACCAGACCACGACAGCTCTGGAGAGGCACTGGCATCTATAGCACCAGACCATGGCAGCTCTGGAGAGGCACAAGCACCTGAAGAACCAGATCATGGCAGCCCTGGAAAGGCACTAAAGTCAGAAGAACCCGATCATGGGAGCTCTGGAAAGGCACCATCATCTGAAGAACCAGACCATGACAGCTCTGGAAAGGCACCAGCATCTGAAGTACCAGACCATGACAGCTCTGGAGAGGCACCAGCGTCTGAAGAAACAGACCATGACAGCTCTGGAGAGGCATCAGCATCTGAAGAACCAGACCATGACAGCTCTGGAAAGGCTGAAGCATCTGAAAAACGAGACCATGACAGCTCTGGAGAGGCACCAGCATCTGAAAAACCAGACCATGACAGCTCTGGAGAGGCACCAGCATCTGAAAAACCAGACCATGACAGCTCTGGAAAGGCACCAGCACCTGAAAAACCAGACCATGACAGCTCTGGAGAGGCACCAGCATCTGAAAAACCAGACCATGACAGCTCTGGAGAGGCACCAGCATCTGAAAAACCAGACCATGACAGCTCTGGAGAGGCACCAGCATCTGAAAAACCAGACCATGACAGCTCTGGAAAGGCACCAGCATCTGAAAAACCAAACCATGACAGCTCTGGAGAGGCACTGGCATCAAAAGCACCAGATCATGGCAGCTCTGGAAAGGCACCAGCATCTGAAAAAACAGGCCATAACAGCTCTGGAGAGGCACTGGCATCAAAAGTACCAGATCATGGCAGCTCTGGAGAGGCACAAGCACCTGAAGAACCAGATCATGGCAGCCCTGGAAAGGCACTAAAGTCAGAAGAACCCGATCATGGAAGCTCTGGAAATGCACCATCATCTGAAGAGCCAGACCACGACAGCTCTGGAAAGGCACCAGAATCTGAAAAACCAAACCATGACAGCTCTGGAGAGGCACTGGCATCAAAAGCACCAGATCATGGCAGCTCTGGAAAGGCACCAGCATCTGAAAAACCAAACCATGACAGCTCTGGAGAGGCACTGGCATCAAAAGCACCAGATCATGGCAGCTCTGGAAAGGCACCAGCATCTGAAAAAACAGGCCACAACAGCTCTGGAGAGGCACTGGCCTCTATAGCACCAGACCATGGCAGCTCTGGAGAGGCACAAGCACCTGAAGAACAAGATCATGGCAGCCCTGGAAAGGCACTAAAGTCAGAAGAACCCGATCATGGGAGCTCTGGAAAGGCACCATCATCTGAGGAGCCAGACCACGGCAGCTCTGGAAAAGCACCAGCATTTGAAGAACCAGACAATGGCAGCTCTGGAGAAGCACCAGCAACTAAAGAACCAGACCATGGCAATTCTGGAAAGGCACCATCATCTGAAGAACCAGACCACGGCAGCTCTGGAAAGGCACCAGAATCTGAAGAACCAGATCGTGGCAGCTCTGGAAAAGCACCAGCATTTGAAGAACCAGACAATGGCAGCTCTGGAGAAGCACCAGCAACTAAAGAACCAGACCATGGCAATTCTGGAAAGGCACCATTATCTGAAGAACCAGACCACGGCAGCTCTGGAGAAGCACCAGAGTTTGAAGAACCAAGCCATCGCAGCTCTGGACAGGCACCAGAATCTGAAGAACCAGATCGTGGCAGCTCTGGAGAGCCACCAGCATCTGAAGAACCAGACCATAGCAGCTCTGGAAAAGCACCAGCATCTGAAGAACTAGTCGATGACAGCTCTGGAAAGGCACCAGAATCTAAGAAACCAGACCATGGCAACTCTGGAGAGGCATCAGCATCTGAGGATCCTCAGGGACAGTGCAATATGAACGAACTTTACAGGGAGTGTGGCAACCCATGTGAAGCAATTTGTGGCCTTGACAATGAAGAAGTCTGTCAAGCTCACACAGAATGCAAGCATGGCTGCTTTTGCAAAGCCGGTTTTTTGCGAAACATAAGTGGTGATTGCATCTCTAAAGCATCATGCAAAGAAGGTATTTTCATTTCTACATAGCTGATGAGTATGTTAACTTATTATGCATGTTGATGTCTCTCTACGTACTAGGTAATGCAGAAGCGGCATCAAAGTGTTTTCACCAGATGGATACATTGCCTAATATAAAATGTCAATCAAATGGATGTCCTAATTCTGACTACTATTGCTTGGATGGGGCAGGAATATGCTGCTCACATCCAAAGGAAGAAAGAAGATCTGGTCCTAGATTAAGAAAATAAATGGAGGACACAATCTCAAACCACATACAACCCAGTAGCCCCACAACGGAGGAAGAAGAAGAAAAAAGCTCCGCTGCCTAAAAAAATGGAAAAAAAAAAAATGGCAAAACAAACAAAACCCAACATTTAAAAAAGGTGGGAGGATGAACCAACCACCAGATGACCCACCCCCCATGGAGCCTTAACCAAAAAACAAAACATGTGCCTGACAGAGGCAAGGGAAACATAAAGCGACTAAACAAAAAGGCAATAGAGATAAGAATGAATCCGTACCGCTCTTATTAGCAAAAGGCTAGAATTAGATGGTTAAGAGACGTTTTCTGTAAGGATTGAGAGTAGCCTGTAGTATAGGCGGAAGGGGGGTACTTTTTGTGAATCGAGATAATATGCCTATCGGATTCCCCATCAAAAACTGCATATGTTGATGAAGTTTTAGGAAAAAATTTGTTCAGGCATCATCGAGATATTCATGGGTAAAGGTGGGCAGGTCGCATTTTTGCCGTTTTTCAACGTTTTTAGCCATATTTCAGCAGCCGCAGGGCTTAGAGGGCTACAATTTGGTACACACATACATCCCATAGGGACCCAAGTCTGGACCAATTTTGAGCCCAATCGGCCACCTGTGTGGCGAGATATAGCGTCACAAAGTGCATTTCTGTATATTTTTCACCTGTTGCAAATTTAGTTTTTTGAATACCACGGCGCGAATACATGCCCTGCACGGGGTAAAATTTTGACAGCAAGTAGAGAAGGGTTAGGCCTAAAAACTTTAGTACTACCGCAAAAAATCTCTATAATTGGAATTGGGACTACAGTCCTCTCGAATAGTGAAAAATACAGCAAAAATTTTCCCGCCTTTTTTATTTTTCAAGATAAATGAGCAATACCACTGAAACTTTTTCCTTGTAAGTAGCCTATCTTATGTAGAATTTGATGTAGATTTCAAAAATAAAATTGTTTTCCCAAAAAATTTAACCCTTACCCTAAATTCACAAAAATATACTACTTTTGCAAAATTATATGCAAGGGGTTAAATTTTTTGGGAAAAACAATTTTATTTTTGAAATCTACATCAAATTCTACATAAGATAGGCTACTTACGAGGAAAAAATTTCAGTGGTATTGCTCATTTATCTTGAAAAATAAAAAAGGCGGGAAAATTTTTGCTGTATTTTTCACTATTCGAGAGGACTGTAGTCCCAATTCCAATTATAGAGATTTTTTGCGGTAGTACTAAAGTTTTTAGGCCTAACCCTTCTCTACTTGCTGTCAAAATTTTACCCCGTGCAGGGCATGTATTCGCGCCGTGGTATTCAAACAAGCTGCGTATAAAAAAATGAATGTCTAGATGGGTGCGAGGTATGGTGGGTTGGCGGAGGCAAAGAAGGGGGCCAGGGGATGAGCAGGGCGATAAGAGATGGTAGCCAGATGTGCGAGTGAGAGTATCGGTGGCATAGGGAGGTCGGAGCGGTAACTGGGGAATGGCGAGATTGGCCGGACTGCTCAGATAGGCGGCTGTTTGTCCCGTCGGGCCAAACAGGATTGAAAAGCCCTTACAAGTAGCATAGTATAGATAGTGGAGAAGTATGGGAGAAGGTGAGTGTGGACGATGTGTGGAGGTACCATAGGATCTCGCAATCGCGAACATACATCCATGTATTGTACAATTCCGAAAAAAACATGGACGTACATATGTTTGCGAGGTTTCGACAAAACATGGACATTCTTCTTTTTCCTTCAGATCGCGGCTTTCTGAGTTGTATACGGTACCGACCGCTCCATGTATACGATTACGTAATTGTATATGGTACCGACCACTCCATGTACGTATACGCTTACCTATTGTATACGGTACCGACCGCTCCATGTATACACTTACCTATTGTATACGGTACCGACCGCTCCATGTATGCGCTTACCTATTGTATATGGTACCGACCGCTCCATGTATTTGCTTACCTATTGTATAAGGTACCGACCGCTCCAAGCCACGAAGCTCCCACAAAAGTCGTACATCCTGGGTCGGTGTGGACAGTTTGAAAAAATCCGGGCGCTGTCTATGCGCCGCGTGCACATAGTGCGGTGCGCGTCTAGACAGTTGCGAAAATAGCAGACTATATTTTGGCGCGCGTTTTGCAACACTGTCCACGCGCGCGCGCGCTGCATTCTTGCAGCGGCGGCGTGGCGCGGCCGCACTCACGTGCGGCGCATAGACAGCGCCCGGATTTTTCAAACTGTCCACACCGACCCCGGGTGTACGACTTCTGTGGGGGCTTGAGGGATGTATACGCTTACCTGCAGGATTTGAGGGAATGCTCCATGTAAGTATAAGCTGACCTATTGTATACGGTGTACCGAACACTCCATGTACATATACGCTGACCTATTGTACAGGGTGTTTCATAATTTACTCGCCGGATGTTTGTGCTTATATCTCCACACCGGAGTGTCACATTCGAATGCGGTTTTTAGCGTTGAATAGCCAAGGCTTCAACGTTGATGCAGTCAAAATTTCAGCTTTCTAGGCCAACAGGAAGCGGCTCAAACAGCTCGATTTGCAAAGCATCAATTTTCACACATTTTTGCAGGCGGCCAGGTACTGATCGGCTCCGGTTTTTCTCTCCCCAGTTTACCTAACCCAGTTCTCTCCTTAGTTTTCCTTCCGCAGTATTCCCCTCCCCAGTTTTTATCTGGAGCACAAGTTTCGGTAGAGTTTTTCCACCTCCATGCCACTTCTCTTGCAGATTCGAACTTAGCAAACTCACAGCCAAAACTCACAGTTACAGCCAAAATTCGGTCATCCAAGCTTTTTGATGTGTAGGTAGGTGGGGTAGGAGAGAGGATGAAGAGAAGAGTGGTGTGGCAAGCAGTCATGAGAAGGAAGAAAGGAACAAACTGATTTATTCGGCGGCGCAGTCCCCTTTTATAGGGAACTGGCGGATGTACAGGAAATGCCATTGCCCTGCCGTTGGCATGCAATGTCCGCATTCCATATCACTTATATGTACGTACATGACAATGTAGGACATATCATCACTCTCCCCCAGAAGAAGTTCCGGGGGACCTGAGCTTCTTCGGTCTGGATGGCGTAGCGGCTCCAGGGTCTGGTCGGCTCGGTCCTTGAGAGTCAGTGCTGGCTTAGCTGTAGGCTGGCATGGCCGTTTCCGCTGGGACAGCATGGCTTGACCTGGCATGGCGTTGGATTGGCACTGCGTTGCAGTTCCCGCTGGGACAGCGACGTGGATTCATGGCTGAGCCGGAATAGGGGGCTTGCAGGTTCCACAAGGCTGATCCCGTTGCACCGTGGCTCCATGATCTAGTGTTGGCCTCGGGTCCTCTGCTTCCTCCTGGGGACGTGATCCGGAGGGTGGCGCACTTTATCGTCTCCTACTGGGAGAGCATGATGCGTGGCAGGGCTGAGGACTTGAGCAGACCCTTGGTCTTGGCAGTGATGCTGCACCGCCGGGTGAGCTGGCCTCCTTGGGGAGTAGGTAGTGCACGCATCGGGGATGCCGTCGTGCTGTTGGAGGTAGGCTTGTTTGGGTCCATTCCGCAGGGTTTGCTGACTCCGCCTGGACCATCGAAGCTCTCCTCGCGAAGGCGATCTTGAGTCATGGTGCAACCATGCTTGGCTTGGGTGGGGTGACGTGGAAGCTGAACGAAGCCCGCCACTGCCTTGGTCTTCGCGTTGCTCATCCCTGGCTTGGCTGCTTCTCCTGACCGTGGGTGCTGCTTCCTCCTGGGGTACCCAGGTCCACCGGTGGTCCCTCCTGTCGCCGGCGGAGGCAGCTCCTCGTCTCTGGGGCCCACAGGGTCCTCCCTAGCTTCCTTGGGGTTTCCTGGTCCGCCTGATTTGGTCGAATCTGCGGGGTCGTTGCCACTGATGTGGAGGAGGAGGAAGAGAGACAGAGAGGTGTCCGACCATTCCGTAGAGAGGAAGGTGGCTAAGAGTGCTAATCCATTGGGGTTTCCCCGCCTGGGTTCGAATCCCAGAGGCGTCGCCACTGATGTGTAGGTAGGTGGGGTAGGAGAGAGGATGAAGAGAAGAGTGGTGTGGCAAGCAGTCATGAGAAGGAAGAAAGGAACAAACTGATTTATTCGGCGGCGCAGTCCCCTTTTATAGGGAACTGGCGGATGTACAGGAAATGCCATTGCCCTGCCGTTGGCATGCAATGTCCGCATTCCATATCACTTATATGTACGTACATGACAATGTAGGACATATCACTTTTCCTTGGGACGCTGATGCCATGGTGATCAAACTGAAGTCTATCTTCGACAAGACTGCTCAAAAATGCATAAAAGTTAGCGTGGAATGGTGAACAGACTTGAAAGAGCGAGAAAAAAGCGAAAATGCAAATCCGTTGCCCCGCCTCAGTGTCCTGCCTCCGGTTTGCGCCAAAAAAGGCGCCGCAAATTTGACCGCTTACAGCGCCATGACAATGCAACCTACTAGGACGCTAAAATTTTGGCTGCATCAACGTTGAAGCCTTGGCGATTCAACGCAAAAAAACCGCATTCGAATGTGACACTCCGGTGGGGAGATATAAGCACAAACATCCAGCGAGTATATTATGAAACACCCTGTATATGGTACCTAATGCTCCATGTATACGCTGACCTATTGTATACGGTACCGAACGCTCCATGTGTACGCTTACCTATTGTATACATACAGTACCAAACGCTCCATGTATACGCTGACCTATTATATGGTACCGAACGCTCCATGTATATGCTGACCTATTGTATACGGTACCGAACGCTCCGTATGCTGACCTATTGTATACGGTGAACGCTCCATGTACGCTGACCTATTGTATATGGTACCGAACGCTCCATGTGTACGCTTACCTATTGTATACAGTACCAAACGCTCCATGTATACGCTGACCTAATGTATACAGTACCAAACGCTCCATGTATACGCTGACCTATTGTATACAGTACCGACCGCTCCATGTATACGATTACCTATTCCATCAAAACTTCAAAAACCAGTTACATCGACACACTTTGTAGACAGTTTGAAAAAAACCGGGCGCTGTCTATGCTTTCGCATACTTTGTGTGGCGGTCCAGCATGGACCGCCACGAAAGGTAAGGTATAGCTTTTGGCGCTAAGCCAAGAACAAAAATCTCAGTTTGTTTCAGATTTCCTTTCAAACCTTCACCTCATTTGCTAGAACCGGTGAAAGGATAGGCCTTCTCATCTTTTTCCTTCTCCTGCGCTCGCTTTTCTTCTTTTGTTTCTTCTTTTTCGGTTCACCACGGTTCACCTTTTTCTTATTGGCTTAGCGCCAAAAGCAATACCTTACCTTTCGTGGCGGTCCATGATGGACCGCCACACAAAGTATGCGAAAGCATAGACAGCGCCCGGTTTTTTTCAAACTGTCTACAAAGTGTGTCGATGTAACTGGTTTTTGAAGTTTTGAGGGTTGTATATGTTACCGAACGCACCATGTATACGCTTACCTATTGTATATGGTACCGAAGGCTCCATGTATACGCTTACCTATTGTATACGGTACCGAACGCTCCATGTATACGCTTACCTATTGTATACGGTACTAAACGCTCCATGTATACGCTGACCTATTGTATACGGTACTAAACGCTCCATGTATACGCTTACCTATTGTATACGGTACCGAAGGCTCCATGTATACACTTACCTATTGTATACGGTACCGAACGCTCCATGTATACGCTTACCTATTGTATACGGTACCGAACGCTCCATGTACGCTTTCCTATTGTATATGGTACCGAAGGCTCCATGTATACGCTTACCTATTGTATACGGTACCGAACGCTCCATGTATACGCTTACCTATTGTATACGGTACCGAACGCTCCATGTATACGCTTACCTATTGTATATGGTACCGAAGGCTCCATGTATATGCTTACCTATTGCATACGGTACTGAACGCTCCATGTATATGCTTACCTATTGTATACGGTACCGAAAGCTCTATGTATATGCTTACCTATTGTATACGGTACTAAACGCTCCATGTATACGCTGACCTATTGTATATTTTACCGAACGCTCCCTGTATACGCTGACCTATTGTATATGGTACCGAACGCTCCATGTATACACTTACCTATTGTATACAGTACCAAACGCTCCATGTATACGCTAACCTATTGTATATGGCACTGAATGCTCCATGTATACGCTGACCTATTGTATACAGTACCGAATGCTCCATGTATAAGATTACGTATTGTATATGGTACCGAACGCTCCATGTATACGATTACGTATTGTATGCGGTACCGAACGCTCCATGTATATGATTACATAATTGATGATTACATAATTGTATATGAAAGACCAGCGAAAAAGCACCCCCGCTTCGTTCCATGGGACCGCTCCATGTATAAGATTATGTATTGTATTCGCCTTGCTCCATAAGAGGAGGTGCCGTTTTCGCCCTCCTCATCGATTTTTGAGTTGCAGTTATCACACACGCAAAGCACGCCAAAGCAATTAATTTTTCAAAAATATACCAAAATTGCAAAAAAGTAATTGTTTCGGCGTGCTTTGCGTTTGTGATAACTTCAGCTCAAAAATCAGCGAGAAGGGCGAAAACGGCACCTCCTCTTGTGGAGCAAGGCGAATACAGTACCGACCGCTCCATGTACACGTATTGTGTATATACGGTAGCGACTGCTATCTAGGGTCTTCATACAGGGTGATTTATTTCTCCTGAACGATTTTGATTGCCAATTTTCAATAGTTTACCATGTACCGAATTCGCTCAAATTTTGCAAAATGCTGCAGTGGTAGTGAGAATTACAGCAGAGAACATAAAATTGAAATATTTCAACATTTTTACCATAGTTTTTGACTACTGCTCTCCATCAAAATATCGGAAAACATGGCAAATGGCAATACTACTGCATTTTTCCGACTGGTAAGCGGCTTTGCAGACCCTTTCCGTCTTTGCACCTCCAGAAAGAATTCGGAGTCGTCAAATCTGGTGATTGTGGCTCATCAGCTGATGATGCAGCACTGATGAGGCATGCGCATCACGCGCACGCCAATGTTTCTTTGCCTGTTGAAGGCTTAGCTTCCATCTTGCTGAAACTATTTGGTCATAGGAAAGAGCCGTTGGGCTCCAAAAAGAGGCTTTGAATTTGAATCATTGATTTAGCAGTAAAAAGTGGGAAGAAAAATAATCTCGCAATTATTGCAATTTTGAAAGGAACGCCGTAATTCTCACTACCAATGCAGCATTTTAAATTCGAAATTTTTATGGCAAACGCTCTGGAATATGTGGACAAAATTTGAACGAAATCGGTGCAGGGTAACCTGTTGAAATTGGCAATAAAAATCGTTCAGGAGAAATAAATCAATCACCCTGTACTATCGTCATTTATGCAAATATATACAGCGTCGAATTGCCACCTACTACAACCCAGTGTTCCCCTATAGCATCCTGCGCCTATAGCTCAGTTGACTAAGGCGCAAACGGGTAGTCGTCTTGACACTAATGTATACGGTTACTGGGTTCGAATCCCTCCTCGCCCCTACCAACTGCTTTCTGTATACAGTACGCCTACCTCCTGCCTACGATTACCACGAATGTATATGGTTACTGGGTTCGAATCCATAAATGTAAACGCGACCGTGAATGTATACGCGACCGCTCCCTGTATACGAGTAAGTATGCCTCGTCTACACCTACCATTCCCCACCACGTACATAAAAAC
>JASAMW010000009.1:0-15785 GCA_030247985.1 Epsilonema sp. ZAB3_2
CTAGCCTGCAGATGCTTATGGGGTTGATGGCGCAGAAACCAGAAGGTTCCAACCGCCCATCGCTGCCGAAACTTGCTACCCCTCCGAGTTGACAGCCTCTCGCACAATCTGCTGCCATCCAACTGGTGCGGGCATACTTTTGCCCATTCCCAATCATGGCAAACAAAACTCTTCAATGACCTTTGTTGCCTCTCGCCTGCTTCTGTATGCCTGATCCATGCAGCGTTATGAATAAGTTTGCGCATATGTATTGTACCTATGTTTATTCTTTCTTGCATGTGCATTCGCATGTAGTACGTACCCATTCAATAATGGCTTCCAATATGACCAGCCGTTTCACATGTTTCTTGCCAAATAGAAGGTAAGAGGTCAACCAGGGTTCGATCTTCTCGATTCAAAATATCGGCTTTGGAATCATTAAGTTTCAGCTGAAGTTATCACTTGCTGTTGTTCAGGATAAACAGGAAAAGCTATAAGACATGAAATCTTTACTGGTATGTAAGTATGTATGTATGTTCTACTTTTGAGGAAACATCACATTTTTGGTATTTGAACTAATGCTCAAGGTTTTTTGTTGCACCATATTATGTACAAGCATGTACATGTTTACACACATATAATTACCTAGTTAAAATGACCAAATGTTATGGTTTGGATCCAGCGTTTTGCATGTGATCAGGCATACAGAAGCAGGCGAGAGGCAACAAAGGTCATTGAAGAGTTTTGTTTGCCATGATTGGGAATGGGCAAAAGTATGCCCGCACCAGTTGGATGGCAGCAGATTGTGCGAGAGGCTGTCAACTCGGAGGGGTAGCAAGTTTCGGCAGCGATGGGCGGTTGGAACCTTCTGGTTTCTGCGCCATCAACCCCATAAGCATCTGCAGGCTAGTGAGCCTCTCGCTCACTTCCTTCGTGCTCCTTAGGAGCACTTCACCACTGGTTCCTGCCACGTCTACTTGAAATGTGAGAAGCATATGTATAGGATACAAGCATGTTAAAATTGTTCCCAATCAATACTACACCTTGTTTAAACAAATGCATACAAACCTTTGAAAAACCGAGCTCGAGTTGACGAGATGTGCTAGTGGAACCTCGAGATACATCATACATTACATGGAACATTTTTTATGTTTTTGAGAGGAGATTGAGTATGTGATTGTGCATAACACATGCAAAATGCAATTCTTCAAAAAAACCGACAAGCTCGAGTTGACGAGATGCGCTAGTGGAGATACATCATAATTACACAGGACATTTCTTTGTTTTTGAGTGGAATTGAGCCTATGCGAATTTGACTAGACTATGTGAATCAGGTATGAGCGAGGAGGTGTGACATGTCCGTACATACATGATAATGCATAGTACCTACCTCCTATTGTTTACGTATGATAATACGTACATTTGATAATGCCTAGCTGCGCGGGCATGAGTCTGTTACCCCTATCCTAAATGGGATTGGATTTGCATTGACAACCGCCAGACTCATGACCGCGCCTCTCTCTAACCCAGTTTGTTAGTTGTTGCATATTTATCATCAGTTCGAGAAAGTTCCCCTATCGCAACCGGCTGCACGACAAAGTTACTTAGAAAATAGAGGAACGTCTGTAGAGTCAGAGAATACGGAACAGCAAGGAAGAATAGTAGCGGAGCAAGGCAAACAAGTATTCACCACTGGCGACGCCTCTGGCTTTGAAACAAGAATTCACCACTGGCGACGCCTAGCATCGAACTCTCAAGGGGACTCACCTTTGATCCTTTCAATGGCAGCTCAGAATTCAACTGCTCCGACTCACTATTTGCTGATTCCGACGCTGATTGCTTGGAAGGAGCGCCCAGGCCAGCCGACCATGGACTTTCTGCAATGGATCGAATGTTTCCAAATCCATACCGATCTACAGAACTCGAACCGACCCCCGGATCAGCTGCTAACAGACAGACAGCTGAACACTCTTCTCCTTCTGAATTTGGGTTCGGAAGCGCGAAGAGGGTTTAGTGCCAACCCTGCTTTTGGTCAGAAGGACGCCATGCCGCATGCAGACTTCATCAAAGCAGTCACCCTGCAGTTTGCACCTCGTGAGACTTCAAGTGAGGCAATCGCGCCTAACTCAAACTCTCGCTTGGAGGCACATAGCTGTGAAGATGGAGATCAGTTGACGCCTCGACTGACGCCGCAGCTTGCAAGTGGATGCGCCGACCCCAAAACGAAGAAGAATCTGCACGCAAAGCAGGACGGTACTTCTGACGACGTTTTGGACATCATGAAGACTCAGGAGTTGGTTCAAATTGAGTCTAGCAAGCTCCCCAGCTCCCAGTTGCAGTCTCGACCTGTCCACCACGTCCAAACAAAGAGGCCGACGCCCTCTCGATGACAAATGGCCACAAGTTGGCTGCAACAGCCGCAGCCATCATCGCGTTCGCTGCAGAAGCCGCAGCCACCGAACGGGCAACAATGAATGTGCGCTAGATGTGGTTTCGATTTGCCCCACAAGAAGAAAGGCCATTGTCCAGCAGCCAGTCAGATCTGCAGGAAATGCTCCAAGAAAGGACCACTCGATCAGCATGGAAGTGGATACAGGAGCCCAGCCGACTGCAATGAGCTTCGATGTGTACAAGAAGCACTTCTCCGCCCTCCCAATGAAGCCGCCTAAGCCCCTGTTCAACTTCGATGGTACCCGAATCAGAGGGGTTATAGGAAGAATCGACGCCCGAGTCCGCCACGAGAATCGACACCACCAAGCTACTATTCATATCGTCAGGGACCAGGTGTCAGTTTTGGGCCGCAACTTTCTCATCCTGCTGCAGATGACGATTGATTGTTCCAGTCCACTCAGAACGACGGCAAGCAAATCGTCAAGTGTGCTGTCGACTAGAAGAGCAAACGGCAGGATGCTGAATCCAGCTACCGACGACTGCTCACTACAGACGACAACACAGATGTCAGACAGCTCAAAAGTTGTTCGACTAGCTGCAGAGAGAAAACCGATGGCCAGCCAGAGACACCGAGACTGACGTTTGGATCCTGCGCCCAGAGCCGACGATCCACATCCCGCTGATGTCCCGATGACAAAGGGAGGAGCTGTAGCTGGGGTGCGACAGATGAAGGACCGGCGGGCCAGCTGTAACGACAGCACGAAGACGCCAAAGCAGATGGCAACAATGAAGACGCCAACAGAGAAGATGACGAAAAAGAAGACCCGACTGGTAGAGCCACGACGAGATGAGTGCAGCAGAAAAGCCCGACCTGAGACGACGATTCCAGAGTCAAGGAAGCATGCACACCAGTTTGCAATCGACATCGCAGGGCCGTTCAAGAAGAAACGCCACCTCGTGATTCTGATTGATTGCCACAGCAACTACCCGCTCTACCTCACCACAAAGAAGACACCGACAACCTCAGTCATCATCAAATGGCTGGATGGACTGTTCAGTCTCTTTGGGATTCCTGAAGGCATCACTGCCGATGAGAAGCCGCAATTCAACTCAGAAGAATTTGAGCGCTTCCTTCAGGACAAGAAGATTTGCCACTACAGTACCGCCGCCTACAACCCGCTGCATAGGCAGAAGATGGAAAGAGTTAGCCGGTACATCCAGTTTGGTGTTCAGGCCTTCACAGCTGCTCAGACGCCATGGTTTGATGGAGTTCGCCGACTCGTCGACAGATTTCGTCTCACTCCAGAAGAGGAGGGGAAGAAGAGTCCGGCGGAGATATTTCTGGGACACCCTGTATGCCGACAGAGCCTGCAAGAGCCGACCGGAAGCACAGGGACCAACCCGAAAAGTCGCAGCAAAAAGAAGAGCCAAGAACAACCACAGGCGAATCAGAGACCGACCGTCGACAACGTGAACAAAACGAGAGACTCTGTCCTCACGTGCCTTCCACATGAGCCGCTGTGTGAAACTGTCGCAGCCACTGACATGCTGGAACAGCTGACATCACTCAACGATGCTGTACAGGCACCTGTCACGCCTCGACGCAAGAGCTGACCAAAGAAGAAGCCCCAGCAGGCAGGTCGCTTCAGTCAAACGAAGACGAAGATGAAGCCGACGACTGAAGCTGAGGGGAGGTGATGATATGTCCGTACATACATGATAATGTACAGTACCTACCTCCTATTGTTTACGTATGATAATACATACATTTGATAATGCCTAGCTGCGCGGGCATGAGTCTGTTACCCCTATCCTAAATGGGATTGGATTTGCATTGACAACCACCAGACTCATGACCGCGCCTCTCTCTAACCCAGTTTGTTAGTTGTTGCATATTTATCATCAGTTCGAGAAAGTTCCCCTATCGCAACCGGCTGCACGACAAAGTTACTTAGAAAATAGAGGAACGTCTGTAGAGTCAGAGAATACGGAACAGCAAGGAAGAATAGCGAGGAAGCAAGACAATAGAATTTGCAAGAAATAGGTAGACCTTGTCAAGATGAATTGAATGGCATAATATCACGTGACTACTTTAGCCAATTTTTGTTTTATTTTGTGCCTATGTGAATACATTTGAACTATGTGAATCAGGCATATTGGATACAGCATGTAGAAATTATTCCCAACTGATAGATCTTACAAAGACGAATCGAATGGTATGTCACATGCCTACATGCCTGAAGAAAATGACACCTTTTTGCGACTTTCATCATGTGAATGCATTTTTTACGATGTGAATCAGGCATGAGCATGTCGCAATGGGCAGCGATCGATAGATCTTTTGAAGACGAATCGAATGGTATGCTATATGAGGCCTCTACAATGCGGCAGGCACTCATTTCACCTGTCTGTCGCATCCTTAAGTATTGCTGAAGCCAAACATAAAAACAGCCAACTTTGACAGCTCATAACTCGAGAACCAAAGCGAATTTTAAAAATCAAAAAAAAGTCTCATCGAGAGTTGAGTGAGATCTATCTTTTGGCATACCTACCAGGCAGATCTGAGAAAAATCCACGAAGGAGTATGCATTTGAAAATTGCGACTATTTTTACCACAAAATCGCAATTTTAAGGGTGTCAGAGGCCTTAAACGCAAAAAGTGCTCGGACCACTTTGCCAAGATCTTTACATTTCCCATCTTTTAAAAAAAAACCGAGCTCGATCCCTCGACTCGTTGAAAAGTTATGGAGGTCACAAGTTTTCAGTACCTAAGAGCCTGACATCATTCAAAAATAGGTTTTTCGCCATAGCTCCCTTACCAGTAGGCCTATCGAGCTGAAATTTTGCCTGCCGATACGTACCCATAGGGGTAATCTTCGTGCAAAATTTTAGCTCAATCCGCCTCTTGGCTCGGGTGTTATGAGCAAATGTGTGTTTTTATTTCCGTCACTCCTATTTACACATGACTAAGTAAGGTGGGACGCGGCGGAGCCTCGTTCGTGAGCCTCTCGAGGTTCCGCTATCGCGTCTACCTTGATTGATAGGGTATGTACCAGGTTTCTTTTAGAGATTAGGGTAATCGCGAGTTGACCACCCTGCAACTACTCTTCCCAAGTTCAAAACATAAGTAAAATAAAACTATGGGCCTACTGTACGTACGCAACTTTTTGTCCAATGACCTATACTGACCAAATTCTATCCTATATTTCGAAGCTTTATAGTAGCTGTGAACTGTCTCAATCCACATTCTCTCTCCAATCCAACGCAATATTGCGTGACTGCTATGACGATAAGAAACGTTATTAGATTTTTTATCCCCTGCTCAAGGAGAAAAGCTTATTTTACATAAAGCAATATGCAGTACCTTGCGCAAGTAAGTACTAATGCATATTTTATTTCTGAAAGATTAGTCACGTCTTATTTTTTCTGTGATCGATGTTATCTGATATGCCCAAGATAGTATGTACAGTACACTCTTTATTGCGCATAGTGAGCAGTCAGTTTACACAGAATAGAGGAGATTCATGATTGGTATTGCACACATTGGACAAACGAAGCAGTGAAATGAAAAAAAGAAAAACAAAAAAACCAAAAAAGGTCGATCTCTTCTTGACGACTAGAAAGTAAAGTAGTCCTATGCGCTTATCACTTCTTGCTCTTCTTGTAGCGTCTCCAGCAAAAGCAGGTGTCCAGGGCGTAGAGAACCAGTAGAATCAAGGCGAAAAGCTACAAGAATGACAACTGTCACTGGGGCGCCACACACGCGAACTCCGAATTCGGAGCCCTGACTTGCTTCAACATGTGAAAATCTACGACAGAATGTGACACTTACAGCTGCGAAAATCCACCGCCATTTGTATCCTGAATTCAGAGTGTTCTTGGAAGCATAGATTCCGACAACGATTGTAGAAACCAGATAGAGCAGGGTAGCCACGGTAGTAAAGACGAATTGCTAAAAAACACAGCGTACATATTTATGGTAAACGTAAATGATACAGTACGTACAAGATTTTCAGATGTTGATGATGATGATAATGCAAGATGATGTCATTTACGGTATTTAGGGTTGTGGGGAGAACCCGGCCATGAGAAAATCCGGCCACCTAAGCTTCAGGGCTGCATATCTCAGTAACCAACGGACCGATTGAGACACACGTTATCTCAATCGATTCCTTGAACGCTCCTCTTTCAAATGAGCTATTTGGTTCACAATTTGCTGAGACAGCAAGTTCGCAAGAGCTTAGGTGACCGTGTTTACCCCACAGCACCCTATACGACCACCTACAATCATTTTATTTATTTATTTATTTTTATTTATTTTTATTTATTTATTTATTGACGTATGTACGTAGTTAGTTAGCCTACCTATTCATTTTTCTTTCAAAGAACAAAACATTCAATTTCTTCTTACAAAGAAGACGGACAGTTTCCCCTTGAGCTTGAAGCATCCTTTCATCACTGCAGTCTGAGGTTTGCCCTTGCAAGCTTTCTTCCCGCAGAAGATCTTGCCTATGATCAGAACGAGAGTGACGGAAAAGCAGCAGATGGCCATGATGAGAGCAAAGACGAGACCCCCGCACCCAGTTGTCTTCGGTGGTCCCGTTCCCGTGTAGTGGTCCAGGATGATGGGGCACTTGACGCCAGCAATGACAATGATAGCGAAAATGATTCCCACTACCTGGAGTAAAGCAGAAAAAATGACGAATCGGATGGGAAAAACTTATCGTTTCAATTAACTTGGACTTTTTCCAACTCGCTTTCGTTGGCCCGATCAATGTGCATCAAAAACTCTTCTCATGGATACGAAACGAGGTACGACCCATTAGGCCATTAGTTACCAATGGTACGTACCACCAGTGGCAATGAAAAAGGTAACGTACCACTTGCAAGATGCGTATCATTCCGTTGCACGATCTGAGGTACAGGCTGTTTACTATGATATGCAACCTCTAAAATGCTTATAACTTCTGGACTAAGAGAGGAATTTCAACCAGGTTTTTTTATTAGAAACTTGAAAATATGGCTGACAAGCATGCAAAATTTCTTTAACGTACAAGCACTATTAACGAAGAAACAAGCGACGCGTTTTCAGGTCCTATTTTTCGATGTCTCCGCCTCCGCTCTTCAGCACCTGTGCAGCCATCTTCAAAACTCTGGAAAGACTCTTTTTCAAGCATGATCATAGGGATGGCGGCACTCTTCCCCTTTTGTTTTTGCATTGTAAGCTCCAGAAGATCCGAATGGATGCTGGAATGGAGCGGAACAGCTCACCTCTTTCCATGTGGACTTCAAAAATCGAGCGCTTTTCACGCCACTGCCGATTTCGACCCCAATGTTTGAGGCTTCATAATTCTCTTCGTACTTAAGACCCATCAATGAAATTTTGCATGCTCGTCAGCCATATTTTCAAGTTTCTAATAAAGAAAACCTGGTTGAAATTCCTCTCTTAATACAGAAGCTATAAGCATTTTAGAGGTTGCATATCATAGTAAACAGCCTGTACTTGCTCTTCGGCTTGTACTTGAGCTTCTTTTTCTTCTTTTCCTTGTTCTTCTTTCTACTGAAAAAGCCGCCAGCACGACCGCTGCTGGAAGATGAAGATTCATCCTTTTTGCGACTCAGACCCAGGAATAGGCGCCGGATTCAGACTTGCTTTGCTAGTATCTTATACGCATTTTTATAACTCATTCACATTAGAAGAAAATGCGCTCGGCGCACGTCTCCGATTCGATGTGAACAGGCCATCAACAAAATCCCTTTTTTCCAGCGGTCAAGGCACGCAATTCTGCATAAACGGGAACTGCGTAACACTTCCCTAAAATTGCAGCCAGCCTCGTAACAATAAAACAAGGGAAGCGGAACTGTGATCTTGATGTTTCACCAAATATGTGGGGTACTGTGGGATAAATTTGGACACGGGGTAAACGCGGACATCTATATGTCATCTCAGCAACCATAAAACCGATTGAGACAAGTATTCAACCAATCGATTTCTGGAACTCTCCTCTTTCAAATGAGCTACCATGTTCATCATTTTGCTGAAGCGCAAGTTCAGAAAAGCTTAGGTGTCCGGGTTTACCCCACAGTACCCTACAAGACTGATTATTCAAAAAGCAATCTTATGCAAGTCGGAAACCGACGCCCCGATGACCGCTTCGATTTCTTCGGCTCCCTCCGGCCACTCGACCGTCTGGATCTGCTGGAGGATCGCTGCGTCTTCTCCAGCTCCCGTTCCCGGTCCCTTCCCCGCTCTACGTCCCTGCCCCTGCTCGATTTTCTCCCGCCCCTGTCCCCGTCCCTGCCTCTGCTGGACCTTCTCCTGTCTCTGTCTTCATCGCTGCGACTTCTGCTTCGGCTTCTACTCCGACTTCTAGAAGACGAGCGTGGTTCTTCCCCTTTCAGATCAAACAAGCCCATGCTGCGTGTGGGTGAAACGACAAAAAGAAGTTATAAGCATGTCCTGTTGCGGGGAAAAAAAGAGGGAAGCCGTATGTGCCTTGCGGTCCAGGTTTAGGGTTTGATTCCTGGCACATCTGGCAAATTTTCCTTCTCGACTTTGCCTTATGCCAGCGGGATTTGTAAAGTTTCACTTTCAGATAAAGAAGGGATAAAAAATAAAAAGATCATTATTCTTATCTGCTCTTGCTCAGATACAGAGGTGCAAAACGACAAACTGTTTGTAGCCGAGCCCGGCTGAAAGAAAAGTGCAACCAATGCCCGCGTCTGAAATCCGTAAAATCCCGCTGACATGCACAACAACGCATGACAAGCTGACCTCTTCTTCCCCGAAAGGACAGAATATCTATAACTTCTTGGCAAAGCGACGTGCGAGTAGAGAAAGAAGAAACTTGTGGAAACCGACCAGTCCTTAGGAAGGAAAAAAAGAAAGACTGGCATTGCAACAACGAACAGTTGGTACAAAATGCAAATATAAAAAAATATTTATTATTTATTGTCAAAATTACGGTAGCGTTCGATCCACCATTATTCCAGAATTCTACAAACCGTGTACTTCTATAACTGCGATAACTATGAGTACGTGAGCCGAACGGTCCAGAAGAATAAGAGAAGACCACGTATTTTCTTTCTTTCGAAAGCGAGTTTACGATTTTCTGGCGAGCTTGACCTGACCTTGTCCCAGTTTTGAGCGAGGAAAAAAATACTTCTGCATCATGGATAGACTGAATGAATATTCCTTTTCCTTTCCTTTCGCGCCGCGCGCTGAACAATCTATCTCACTTTTCACTGTGTGTGGAATGAAGCAAGGACGGGAAAATTATGTTTTCCGTGTGTGTTTTTTGCAGGTTGGAGGACATGTACCGCAGAGTACGCCGAGATGATTTTTTACCTCCTTTCTTCCTGGATTCTATCATTGCTGTAGAAGAGCGGCGAGTATTGCCATTTTATTTGTCTTCATTGATGGAATCAACTTGCAGAAGAAAGAGAAATATTTTTTAAACCCTGAAGTTTTACCCTGAGCGAGTGGCAATAATGTCTTCTTCCAAGCAGGCAGATTCTTCTAAGCGCAGTTCAAAACGCTCCAAACGGTCCGAGGAACCCGATTCCGACCCCGGTGGATGGGAGTGCACCGTTTGCACATTTCACAACACTGTAGAAGCTTTCAAATGTGAAATGTGTGACACCCGTAAGGGCACCTCAACCCGTAAACCTCGCCTCAGCTCCACCGTTGTAGAACAACACACGATCGTGCAAAACTTTGTACTGCAACAAGAACAAGAGAAAATACTCAGCAAAACCACACCAACCACAGCAAACAGCCACACCCCATCCTCTAGCAGTGCAACTGCCAAAGTGCACGGCACGAGCAGTTCTCCTCCAGCCAGTAGGTCCTTGACTCCTGCAGCGAGATCTACAACCAGGAGCGTGAGTGTAGGGGGCAGCCCGAACAGCGAGCGAAGCATCAGCAGCAGTGTATCACCTCCGTCGACCTCGAAACCTCCCACACCTCAGCCCAACACTACGAATGCTCAGGCTCTGCCGCAGGGACAACAACAGTCTTCCTTGATCAGAAGCGGTCTTGCATCTCCAGAGTTAGGTGGTGGCGCTGCAGGCGGCAGTAGTAGTGCTCCAGCGACACCTGGCGGCAGTGTTCCAGGCAAGAAAACTGAGCAGAAACAGCCGCAGATTCGTAATATTGATCGCAACTCCGGAAGGAGTCTATCGGTAACTGTAAATGGCACCACGGTGGTGATCACAGACTACAAGCTGAAGAGTCCAAAGACCTACAAGAAGAGCAAATCGGATCCTAGTGGTGCCTCTGCTTCCTCTACTACTACAGCTGGTAGTAGTGCTGCTACTGTGCCACCTGGTGAGAAGGAGGAGAAACCAGCAGCATCTGCTGCCACTGTTGGAGAAACGAGTGTTATTCGAAGCAATGGGCAGAGTGGGGTTACTGTCACAACAACAACAGCATCTGTTCTCCCCGCTGAAGCTTCATCTTCTAGCATTGGAGAGGAACAGGAGAAGCCAACTGGCCAGGTTGGGGCAGTAATTACAAATGGAAAGGCAGATAGCCAATAAAGGAGGATAGAACTCTTATCAGCTCAGCCTAGATTAGCTCAGTTATTATTGATTGCTGGGGAAGGGAACAAGGCAATAAGTGTGTGTACCACTAAATGTGAGATTTCCTGAGCTGTAGATTATAGGGTAGTGTGGGGTAGACCCAGACACGTATGCTTTTCTGAACTGGCTGCTTCAGCAAATGCTGAACATGGTAGCTCATTGTCATTTGGAAGAGGACAATTCAAGGAATCGATGGGTAGACTACTTGTCTCAATCGGTCATATGGTTGCTGAGAAATACTAGGTATCCGGGTTTACCCCACGGTACCCTTTTTCATTACAGACTTTTGTACAGATAAGGCTGAAATTTTCGCCCAATGTTGATCAAATTAAAATCCTTCTTTTGCCATGTTTTGGCGTTGCTTGTGTTCGTGTAATTATTGGTGTTTCACGTTTCACTGCCCAATTTCGAATAGGGTAATTGTAATTTTTTATCACGAATTCATTAGCTCTTTGACTGATTAGGACGTCTGATTTTGAATAATAGGACGTCTGATTTTGTTCTTGTGTAACTCTTACCTTTCATTAGGAATGCTATTTTCAGGCACTTTGCATTAGGATTGCATGGTATTTTTGGCGTGTACACTATCTGATCAATAGCAGTATTTGTTGATACATTTTTAGACAGGGATTTGCCCTATTGTACAAAGTGTGTGCTTTCATTTCATTGTACACCTGTGTTATCATCAGTATTGTTTGATTCTTTTGCACATACGAACGTTCAATCCTTTGATTTTCCCCCCATTTTCTAGCTTCCAGTATTGCAGTATGTTGCTGTAAATGACATGAACGACAAGTAAAAGTTTGCTTTTTTCTGTGAGATTTGATGAAAGGTCAAAAGGCTGTATCATGCCATATCTTTTGGGATTTTACTTTTGCTTATGTCTTCTTTCAATACAGGATGTTCAGGCAGAGAGAAGATAAAACAAAAGGTTGTATTTGGGTGGACTTTACTTATTCTGTGCGATATGCTAAAACGCTCTTGCTTTGCTAGTATCAACCAAGAGTAAGCTAAAGTTTCTCACCACAACCCAACTGTGTTCTCTTTCTCTCTCATAATGCTACTTTTGTGTGCACATTGAAAACGTACTCCTGTCATACGCTTAGCGTGTCCATGGTTCGGCCCACGCAAAAGCATGGACAGCCATGGATGCGCCGGGCGTACGCCGAGCGCGTTTTCTTCCCAAGTGAATGAACCGTGCTGCGTATTCGCTACTTGCGCTAAGAATAGCGGGTGGGTCGCGAGCTCATCCCTATGTTTTTCAGTGCGCACACCAATCACAAAACGTACTGAAAAGCAGGGGGTTAGCTCTCGCGACCACCGACCCATAATTCTTAGCGCAAGTAGCGAATAATAGTCTAGTGCCTTTTTCAGATTCAACCTCTGCGATCGAGGCGACTTCGATTCTTGCCGCCTCCCTCTCATTTTTCGCTCCGCGCTTCAATCGAGGGTAGCTCGATCACAGCAGCCATGACTTCAAACGCTTCCTCGTCTGCTAGATCTCTCTACTACAATCTCAAGCCATCCGAAGCTGGGAAAGTTCTGCAAGTTGCAGTGCAGCGGTTCTATACGGAAAATAAGTTTTCTGACGTTCAGATATCATTTGACGGCCTGTCCACAGTCTGCTGTCACAAAATGATATTGGCATCGTTTAGTAGTTACGGAGTCCGTTAGCTAACCAACCTGTCACTGGGTTGTCGCTTTGTAGTGTTGTATGTATGAGGCAGTGTGGGTCAATAGTGCGCTACCCACGTGGTGAGTAAACTCACGGGGAATTCCCCATAAGTATGCGATGAAGCATAGGGAGTCCGGTGAATTCACCGTGAGTTTGAAACTCACCGTCGTGTGAACACGTGAGAAAAATTTTGCGCTTGGGAGCAAGTGAGAATGCTCTACACGAAAAATGAATCTCGAAGTTCAAAATTCACCGTGAGTTTACTCACCATGTGTGTAGCCCGCTATAAAAAAGTCACCCAAAAGCTAAAGTAGTGACCAAGTTTTTATAGTGACCACCCAAAAGTCTAAGCACAACTACTGGTCAATAGATTGGGTATACCGCTCAACCCATGTTTTGCTTGTTTTGCTCCGTCCATCGAGAGAACGCGTCTAGTTTTCTAACTTTGTAGTGTAATATAGTCACAAACCCAATGACCTAAGTTCTCTAGCTAGCGGACTTTATTTCGAAAATATTCTCACGGCCACAGAAGGTGCAACTGTGCTAAACATGGACTCTATTGCGCCTCAGCATGCTCAACACCTGAAGACAATTGTGAACTTCATGTATGGTTACTGCATCTCAGTACAAAGGTCTGAATGTGGACATTTATTGGAAGCAGCGAAAATGTTTGGTGTATCGGCCTTGATCAAGAATTTACAGGTAAATAGCTGACAACGCACCAAGCCGTCACTGTTGGCAACAAGTCGTTCAGCTGTTGTCTGTTTGTTTTTCGTTTGTTGACAACAAGATGGGGATCGTTGGTGTGTTGTCATTTCGTCAACAAACTGAAAAATCCCCATATATTTGTTGTCAACAAACGGACAACAAAACCACAACAGCTGAGCGACTTTTTGTCAACAATGACGGCTTATCTCGGTATGTGTTAACTTTCTTTGTTGATTCTATTCTGCTGTTAAGAGGGTACAGTGGGGGTATTGGGCCAACGTGTATGGATGCGTTGGGCGTAATATTTTATCTCCGAATTTTCTCCACTGTGCCCTTTTTTCCGCCTTTGTGACTTGCAAGCGAATTATGCAATTTTATCCTGCTTTGTGTACTCATACCTATCTACTCTACCGTACTGTACGGTTCTGTTCTAAAGAAACCAAAGCGTAGGGTACTATGGGTTAAACCCGGCCACCTAAGCTCCTGTGAACAATTGCTTTTTCAGCAATTGCTGAACCAATTAGCTCATTTGAAAGAGGAGAGTTCAAGGAATCGACTGATATCAAGTTTGTCTCAATCGGTCCATCGCTTGCTGAGATAATACAGCCATAAAACTTTACTACTTGTTTCATCCTGTTCTTCAGTGTGTTGAAGAGCGCTTCTCTGGAAATGCACCTTAGGTACCTTTTTATGGTCCAGCAGCCATTTTCCAAACATATTGGGACTTCCGCATTACATTGCTGACCAGTTTGCAATTTAACCCCTCCTGTATTGAGATATGGCTGCTGGTAGGCCCAATTTTCCCCCCACTTGCCCGCCACTTTTTTCAAAAATTCTTAGCATCATTCTACTCCATTTTTCGCAGATTTCGGTTTGGGGCATGCCCCTTCGATATTTTGATGAAAACACCATAAAAATTGACGAAAATGATCAAATTAGCCAAAATTACCGCGTTTTGGACTATATCACGCCATATTCACCAAAATATCGAAGGGGCCTGCCCCAAACCGAAATCTGCGAAGAAAATGGAGTAGAATGATGCTAAGAATTTTTGAAAAAAGTGGCGGGCAAGTGGGGGAAAATTGGGCCTACCAGCAGCCGTATCTCAGCACACAGGAGGGGTTAAATTGCAAACTGGTCAGCAATGTAATGCGGAAGTCCCAATATGTTTGGAAAATGGCTGCTGGACCATAAAAAGGTACCTAAGGTGCATTTCCAGAGAAGCGCTCTTCAACACACTGAAGAACAGGATGAAACAAGTAGTAGGTGGTCGGATTTTCCCATGACCGGGTTTACCCCACAGTTACCCTATTATGCCTTTTTCCAGGGAAACTTAGCCCGTACTGCTCTGGACAATAACGAACTGCTAATCCTGAAACCTTCGGGCATTTCCAGCCTTCTGTTGGTCTCATTTCAAAGATTTAGACGAGAGCACAAATTTGTGGATGCAAAAATCGCGCTAACTTTGACCTCGTCAAGCCATACCCATGCTGAACAATCTCAACAACAACAAGTGTCGAACTCTCCCTCTACTTTATCTAATCCTGGTCGGAGCAACACGACGGAGGTTATTCGATTCTTCGAATGTCATAAGCTGGTACTGGCGAGTTTCAGTACCTACTTTGAGAATCTACTGCAAGGCACGGACAGCTGTGCGCTGTTGGGCTTGGAAAGTGTGGACCCGCTCTACGTACGTCAGCTGGAAACGATTTTGGAGTACATGTACGGCCAGTCGCTGTTTATGGATGAGAAAGAGGTAAGGCGTATAACAAGGACGAGTTGCGGTGACGCGATTGGGTTGGTCGATAGCGATCCCGCGGTATTTTGTGGAAGTTTGGATCGGTGCCTGCGGGGTCGTCGACCTTGTTCCATCATCTGGGAGCGGAAAAGGAGCGAGTGAAAAGAAGAACTGACAAAACAAATGACGTCGACGACCCCGCAGACACCGATCCAAACTTTCACTAAATACCCGCGGGGTCGCTATCGACCAACCCAATCGCGTTACCGCTTATCGTAAATAGTCTCTTGGCTTCAGGGTATTGTGGGCTAAAACTGGACCAAAAATAGAAAATGGCCCGTGGTCTGACTTTACCCCACTCTTCACCCCAGCTTTACCATTTACCCCACTCTTTACCCCAGTTACACGCTACACCAGAATTTATGCTTTCGTTCTCTTTACCCCAGCTTTACCATTTGATTTACCATTTACCCCAGCTTTACCCCACTCTTTGCCCCAGTTATACACTGCACCAACGAATTTACGCCTTCGTTCGACTTTACCCCACGCTTCACCCCAGCTTTACCATTTACCACCTACCATTTACCCCAGCTTTACCCCAGTATTTATTTACCCCAGCAACACGCAACACAAGAGATCAGACTGCTGAAATTGGAATGGCATGAGGTGTTGGAAGCATGTCTCAGCAACCAGTGTACTGTACGCCTTCCT
>JASAMW010000010.1:0-21049 GCA_030247985.1 Epsilonema sp. ZAB3_2
AGAGTGGAGATTATTTTGCCCAATGAAATTCAAATTCGTCACCTAGCATATCCATAACTTTCAAATCTCTCCAATAATCATGTCATTTCGCTTTTTCGCCGGTCGTCTGGTGAGATTCGCGTCCGCGGGCCTAAAACGTCTGGTGACTCGGGTGGGCGGTACGGCACGGCCGAGTGGGGCCGTAACAAAGGCCGCGTTTCGGCCGTGGCGAGCGACTCGCGTCCTCAAAGTGCCTACGCAAGGAGGAGGAAGAGGATATTTGCTCAATGTAAGGCGATTTTCTGAGAAATTATGTCGAAAATGGGCGCAGTTGGGCCTTACGAAGGCCCCACCCGACGCACCCAATTTTTTGCAGTTTTTATTGCATTTCTGGTAATTCTAGCTCTCAAATAACTATATTGAGAAAGGAATTGTTACTTTGTGATCGTTCAAGCGAGATTTTGGGCTGGTTATATTGTCGTAAAATGTTCTAGTTTGTTTATGGTGGGCCCTTTGTATTTTCAGATGCTTCGCATTGCACAAAGAGGCGGGAGTTCTCACGTTCGCGCTGCCACTATGGGATTATTGCGCGGTTTACAAATTGCCGAGAGATCGCGTTACCCGATGGGTGGTTTATCGGGTGCTTTGGCGACGATGCAGTTTTATGCAAACTCAGGAGTTTTTGATCGAATACGGGTACGGGTACGTTGTGCTGTTTAGATTTAACCCCTTCCGTAATCTCAGGTGGCCGCCTGCCTGGCCGCATACACCCCTTGCGGCCACCCTGCGGCCGTGTCCGCCCATAGCCGTGGGGTGGCTGGCCAATTGGCCATAACCGTAGCAGGGGTGGCCGCAAGGGGTGTATGTATGCATGCGGCCGGGTGGCCATCTGAGATTATGGAGCGGGTTAACACATACCGCACCGAGGCGTCATTATTGTCAACAAATCGCCCAACAGTTGTCGGTTTGTTGTTCGTTTGTTGACAACGAATATACTGTATGTGGATTGTCGGTTTGTTGACCCTTGAATTAGGAATTCAAAAAATTTCGCTTTGAAATTAGTACCGTATTTATCGGAAGGACCTTTCAGTTTATCATTGCTGTAATACATTTTTCTTTTGTACGGATTTCTTTCCAGGATACCTTTGGCAAGGACAGGCGCATATGTCGACCCCAAGAAGAGGAGGAGGCGGATTCAAATTTCCCGCGCAATTTAGCCGCGTACGATCTGGGCAGTAACATCGCCGTCGGCTGTCACGCCGCGGTTTACGAAGCGCGAGTGAGAAAAGCGCCGGAGCCACAAAGACGCCACGCATCGGCTGTGCTTCCTGCAGCTACAACGTCAAGGAAAACAACGTCATTTTTGGAAGAAAACGCCGACTTGTTCATGCCTGCACACCTGTTAAGGCGAAGGAAGTACCCACTGGCCATTAAGATCATGTTCAACTACGAATTTTCCTCGGTGGAGAGCAGGATTTTTCGAGAAATGGGCAGCGAACTTGTACCGGTGTTGGATGGTAGTGTGCAGCCGTTGTTGCGAAAGTAAGCGTGATGTCGGGTAGTCGGGGGTAATTTCGGAAAAGATTTGCTGGGTTGCGCCCGGTAGTATTTACCCCAAGACAACCTGCAACTCTGTGTTGAATTTTTCGCTGCTTGTACTTTACCAGGAATCAATCCTCTTTCCTTGCCTTACCCACTCTACCACCGAAGTGCCCCTCGCTTTTCGCCAAAGCCACCCTTTTGTTCTTCAAATCCATACATAATTCTAGCCAGGAATCGATCTCCCGTCACTCCCCTCCCCTTACCCACTCTTCCATCGAAGCGCCCGTCACTTCCTGCCAAATCTACCCTTTATTGTTCTTCAAATCCATAATCCTGGCAGGAATCGATCTCCCGTCACTCCCCTCCTCTTACCCACTCTGCCACCGATGTGCCCGTCACTTTCTGCCAAATCCACCCTTTTCTTTTTTTCTCCAGAACTCAGTCTCACTTTCCTGCCAAATCCTCCCTTTTATTCTTCAAATTGATTCATAATTCTAGCCAGGAATCGATCTCCCGTCACTTCCATCCTCTTACCCACTCTGCCACCGATGCGCCCGTCACTTTCCTGCCAAATCCACCCTTTTATTTTCTCTCCAGGACTCAGCGCCCCCTACCCAAGGCTCATCGGAACATTGTGGCAGTTCACACAGCATTTGTGGACTCTATGCCAATGCTTAGAGGTGCAGAAGAACTGTACCCAAGCGCCTTGCCTTTCGATTTGTATGCAGAAGGGTTGGGAAGGTCAAGGACCATGTTTGTCGTCATGAAAAGGTAAAGGGCGGGCTATTCACCATATGCAATAAGAGCCAGTGCTTGGTCGCGTGGCGACCCCTCTGAACTAACCTTGATTTTATTGCAACTTTTGATCGGTAGTCGACGCGAAGGTCGGCGCGGAAAGAAAAAGACGAGCGCGCCGACCTTCGCGTCGACTACCGATCAAAAGTTGCTTGCACTGAAAATCCAGGTTAGTTCAGAGGGGTCGCCTCGCGACCAAGCACTGGCTCTTATTGCATATGGTGAATAGTCTGGCTAGCAGGAGTTGGCTTCTGGCATCTTGCCCCGGACTACCCTATCGTTGTTGCTTTACTTATTTCAGATATTCCATGACGTTGTACGAGTATATCCGTCATTACGTGTGCCCCATACGAACAGGTCAGATTTTGCATGGACAACTTTTGGAGGCGCTTGTGTACTTGGCGCAACAGCGAATCAGTCACAGGGATATGAAATCGAACAATATCTTGGTGGATTTCGAACTTGCAGGTAAACTGCGCCGATGGCTTAGTGGGTTGGTTTGGTGTGCTTTCCTTAGCAGCGATTGTGGAGTTCGATTCTCGCCTAAGCTAATGCGGAATTTGGCAGATGGTGGGTAAACTCGTGAAGATGATGTTTTGTTTTTATTTTTAGATGAACCGCCCCATTTGGTGCTGAGCGATTTCGGGTGTTGCCTCTCAAACGGGCAATCACTACTCCTCGCGTATCCGCACGAGTTTGTGGATCTGGGTGGAAACGTGGCGTTAAGACCACCGGAAGTGAGGAACGCAAGCCCTGGACCAGGTAAATTTATTCTGCGCTGGTTACTGTTTTTACCTGGGTAAACCAAGATAATTCGGGGCAATTCGGGCCAAAAGCTAGTGAAAGTGATGTCGAAACGATCCTTTTCTATCTTTGCTTTCGGCTGGCCAAATTTACCCCCCTTCCCCCGCCCTGAATTACCGCTCACATGCACCGCTAGGTGCGGTATTTTTGCATGATGATATGGAGGGAGCGGGGCTAATTTCGTCCCCTGTTCGAGGGATCCAAATTATCACAGACTACCACTACCCGCCTGTGCTTTTTTATCCCGCACGGTTTTTTGCAGACAGTTTCGTTGACTTTTCCAAAGCGGATCTGTGGGGCAGCGGTGCCCTGGCCTTCGAAATCTACACGAAAGTCAATCCGTTCTACCGGTTGATGGACAGTGCCACGTACAAGGAGCAGGATTTACCTGTGGGAAGTCTGAAGAAAGTTCCCACGGGTATTCAGAAAATGATTGCGGCCTGTTTGAGACGGAATCCGGACAAGGTATGGCGTGTATTTGCGCGCAAATGTGAGGGCGTTTGGGGCAATTTGGTCCAGAAATAGTGTGGAGGGGTAGGGTACAGTTGGATAAACCCGGCCATGGGGTAAACCGGCCACCTAAGGCTCCTTTCAAACTTGCGGTTTCAGCAAATGATGAGCCAAATAGCTCGTTTGAAAGAGAGGAGAGTTCAAGGAATCGATTGATATGATATTTGTCTCAATCGGCCCATTGGTTGACTGAGATATGCAGCCCTAAAACTTTGATGGCCGGGTTTATCCCATAGTACCCTACTTTGGATCAGCTTTGCCATGCGAAATTAGATCAGACATGACATGGCAAATCTGGCAAGGCTGGCCTGCATTACCGTAACACTTTTCCTGGCCCAAATTACCCAATTACTCACTATTCCCACAAACTTCTTTTACTATTCGCCTCACTCGATAACAGCGTGCGTTGTTCTCAACCTGCACGCGGCTAAGGTCAGTATTTATCACACTCACGCGCACCTGTAGTAATTTTTTTGCGCAACACTTCCAAGAAAAAGATAGAAAACTTGCAAGTGTTGGGTACATTTTCTAAAAAAAATTACAATTCAGCGATGTTCTATGCGTGAGTGTGATAAATACTGCACCTTAGCCACTGGCAGGTTGAGAACAACGCACGCTGTTATCGAGAGAGGCGAATATTTGCAGTTTTTGTCTACATTTTCTAGCGCCCATCGCACTCCTGCGCTGCGGACGTTGTGGCTCTTTCTCTCTTCCAAACATCCGCCGATTTTCTCTCCTCGTTTTTCTCCTCCTTTCCTTTTCGCTGGAGCGGCAAAAACAACAACAATAACTGCAGCGCTAGCAGCGTATGGCTACAGCTCAGCGAAATAGCATGCCTGTATGCAGCAGAAACGATATTCAGAGCTGAGGCGTTGTCTAATGCTGAAAGGCAGCTCAGGGAGACATTCTTGGCTCGTGTGGACAGACAGGATATTGCAGAAGCTGTACAGTATTTTGTGCTTGATGAGCATGTTGAAAGGTAGCGAGGAGATATTGTAGGGGTAACTTGGGGGGAAAATTCGACCAGCGCGCTACACACGTGGTGAGTAATTTCACGGTGAATTCACGGTGAGTTTGAACGTCGAGTTTCATTTTTCGTGTAGAGCATCCTCACTTGCTCCCACGCGCAAAATTTTTCTCACGTGTTCACACGTGGTGAGTTTCAAACTCACGGTGAATTCACCGGCATCCCTATGCTTCATCACATTCTTACGGGGAATTCACCGTGAGTTTACTCACCTCGTGTGTAGCGCAGTACTGAGTGACGGGAAAGGCGAAAGGTTGTTTCGGATTTTCCCCGAGTTACCCTGTGTATGATTGAGATGGTAAAAGTGAGCCTTTTGCGGGCAAAAGTTGAGTATTGATGTATCACTATGCGTTGCACACGTGTCACGTGGTGAGTAAACTCACGGTGAATTCACTGTACTGTACGTATACATACATACACATGTATGCGTAAGTACTGACTGCAGTGCAGTGTAGATTTGATATTTTTGCCACTTGATTTTTTACTCTGCCTATGCGTCTTGCTATTTTTTTGTCTTTTATTTGGATGAATCGAATGTCTTATGCGAGATATACAGTCGAGATAATTATATAGAAAGGTTTCATCGGTGCTGTGTAAAGGTCAAGGCCAGGTTATTGCAGGTACTGTGCATACATACCTACCTGCACATAGGTAGACAGCTACTTTGCATACGTACGCACCTACGCAGTATGCATACGTATACGTATGTCATTGATTGGTGTTCTTGTGCATATTGGAATATTCTGCATGAAAATGCTGTGCACTACAGCCTGTTCTGTAGTCTGTACACTGTCTGTCTACTGTGTTTAGTGGTAGTATTATGAACTGCTTGCCATGTTCGATATGTACGTTGTGCTACGTGCTATTGTACAGTGCGTTATAATACAGGTGCACGTGCGATTTTCTGAATAAAAACTCTTTCGTCTCGCTTCAACTGGTTTCGCTTGTCCTACGAAAAGTTTTTACAGCTGTTTTGAGCAGCCCAGACAGCACACTTTTGTTGAAAGAAAGATAAAGGTGTGCTGTCGGTACATTTATTGTTCATTTCGTTATTTCTATAATCAGCAAGGAATTTTGGTGGAAATATGCAAAAATATACGTTCGCTGCCAGGTAAGAAATAGCTTTTTAGCAACTCTATGCTTAATGTATCAACAATGGGTGATTCATACTTGTGTGGTTGTTTTGTGTCATTTTGTATGAAAGGCAGATTTTTCTGACCTTTATCGTTGTACCAATAATAAAATCAGATAGTAGGTTACGGGTGTCCCAACTGTTTTTTTATGGAAAACAATACATAATTTATTTTTGTTTGTTCCATTTATGACACCCGTAGCTTTGCAACTATGTAACTAAAATAAAAAAACCAACCTATGAATCGCCCGTTAGATACCTAAATGACGGTGCTTAGAGTTAGACGTTCTAATGGATATCTTTCTAATGGCAGGCGCACATCTCGTCGTAGCGTGGATGACGACGACGCTGTTTTCCATAAGCAACGCCAGGCGGCGCTCAATCGCGTCCTGTTCAAACGGAGCACAAGTGTGAACCCGGCCGCGTATCAGTATCAGCAGTACTACACCAGCATGCCTACGTTCAATCAACAGGTAGCGGCCAGTAGTCAAGGACTGCATCAGCATCAACAACACTCGCCCTCAAGGGTGGTTCACATAGCGGACAGTTGTGCAAATTGGGGGAGAATATGGTTTGATGGCTCGTTCACCATACATCCGTAAATCCGTTCGTCCATCCGTAAACGTCCGACGTGTCTAGGAGTACATGGTCGTTTGCGGTGTCGTGTACTCCCAGATACATTGGACGTTTACGGAGGTTACGGATGAACGGACGGGCGGAGGTATGGTGAACGAGCCATGAGAATGGGTGTAGTCGCATTTAGCAAATGGATCCACGTAACAACGCTTTTTCTTGCACAATTTGTTCGTTTATGAACCCTTTTTTACTTTTTAGCCAGGTAGCCGGCTGCTTGGCTAAAAAGTAAAGAAAATGTGCAGAAAATATACAACTTTTGCAAGAAAATAGCGCTGCTGCGTGCTCCACTTGCTAAAAATGCCACTTCATCCATAATTCCAAAGCCAATAGTGCGCTACACACGTGGTGAGTATACTCACGGGGAATTACCCATAAGTATGCGATGAAGCATAGGGAGTCCGGTGAATTCACCGTGAGTTTGAAACTCACCGTCGTGTGAACACATGAGAAAAATTTTGCGCTTTGGAGCAAGTGAGAATGTTCTACACAAAAAATGAAACTCGAAGTTTAAACTCACCGGTGAATTCACCGTGAGTTTACTCACCACGTGTGTAGCCCACTAATGTCTCCGTCATTTCTCACGACTGCCCGCTATGTGAACCAGCCTTCGTTTCATCGACGCTTCACGTGCCGGTGCGATCGCCCGTCATCCGAAGTCGCGCATCCTCCTCCGTGCAGCCTGCTACGCCTCCTGGCGGCGGCACCGACGACAGTCTGTCGGCAGCCAATGAGGACGAGGAGGCGACGCTGCTGATTGGCGGACCGGACGGCGACCAATTACTGTCGTCGGTAGAGTTTCGGCGCCAATTATCGCGCGCGACGGCGAGTCACGTGGACTTGGACCGGTTGAGGCGGAAACTACGCTTCTTCTTTATGAATCCGTGGGAAAAGTGGAAGGCGCGACGCCAGTTTCCGTGGAAATTGTTCCTGCAGACGATCAAAATCGTACTGGTCACACTGCAGGTATACTATTTAAGTAGGGTACTTTGGGGTAAACCCGGCCGTGGGAAAATCCGGCCGCCTAAGTTTCAGGGCTGCGTATCTCAGAAACCAATTAATTGAGTCAAATAGGACACAAATCGGTTCCTTGAACTCTCTTCTTTCGAATGCGCTCTCGAATGAGCTTTCGAATGAGCTTTAGAAGGCGCGGCGTCAGTTTCCGTGGAAATTGTTCCTGCAGACGATCAAAATCGTACTGGTCACGTTGCAGGTATGCTATTTAAGTAGGGTACTTTGGGGTAAACCCGGCCGTGGGAAAATCCGGCCGCCTAAGTTTCAGGGCTGCGTATCTCAGAAACCAATTGATTGAGTCAAATAGGACACAAATCGGTTCCTTGAACTCTCTTCTTTCGAATGCGCTCTCGAATGAGCTTTCGAATGAGCTTTAGAAGGCGCGGCGTCAGTTTCCGTGGAAATTGTTCCTGCAGACCATCAAAATCGTACTGGTCACGTTGCAGGTATGCTATTTAGGGTACTGGGTTAAACCCGACCATGGGAAAATCCGGCCGCCTAAGTTTCAGGGCTGCGTATCTCAGAAACCAATGACTACTAAGTATGGTCACCCTGGGTCGCAACCTTAAGTGTGGGTTACGGTAGCTGCGCGCCAGAATTCTGGTCCGCGCGTGCCGGACGACGCGCTGTTTTGCGGACCAGAATTTGGCGTGTACCGTAATCCCCCACGACGGTGTTAGCGACCCAGGATGACCATGGTTGGTGCGGACCAGAATTTGGACGCGCTGTTTGCGGACCAGAATTTTGACGTCCCACTCAGTGTGTATGCTGTATAGGTGCGGGCCAGAATCTGACTTGGGTGGAAGAGAGCTGGAACCAACCAACCAACCAACCTACTTTGACTAAGCTGTGGATGAACACTGACAGATCTGTTTGCGTTTAGTCGTTTATATCTTTGTGTCGTCGACGGTCTTCTGTGCTTGGGTCGGATTCTGGCTTGCAATCACTGTTGCATTTTTTGGGATTGCTATGTGGTCTGTCCGCTGCTTTTCTGTCTAATTTTTTGCGGACCAGAATTTGTCGATTTTCTGGCCCGCCACTTTGTTCGCCGTCGTCTTTGCTTGATTTCTGGTCCGCCACTTTGTTTGTCATCGTCTTTGCTTGATTTCTGGTCTGCCACTTTTGTCTGCTGACGATTTTCTGGCCCGCCACTTTTGTCCGTCTCTGTTCTCAAGCGTGTCATTGAATTTTTCGCGCCAAATTTTGACGATTTTCTGGTCCGCACTGATTCTGTTCTCATCTTCAATCTGTGGGCCAGTGTGGGGCTCGAACTTGGATCCTTTGGATTCAAGAGTGCGCGCCTTAGACCATTAGGCCATAGCAGCATCAGCAGTAAAAAAGCCAAAAGTGGTATATAAAGCAAACGCTTTTTCCCTGTACATTTTATGTATGTGCACAATATTTTTGTGCACTGCATACACACCATGCACAGATAGATACTGTTTGCTGGGTAGGTGCGCGCGCCCCCACAAATCACAGATGTACAATGAATAGAGTTAGCAGTAGCAAACCATAGGTATGTTATGTATGCCCTGCTTGTTAACCAGTATGATTTTTTATCGTCCCTGTTAGCCCTTTCTGTTCATGTGAACTATATTGTTATCCCTAAGGTGAACAATAACGATTTTCAGTAATGTTAACCACAGGATCCACCCCTGCTTATTGAGCCCTAATTTAGGTAACTGCTTTTCCACCACAAAAGAGGCAATGAACTTTCTGAAAGTGCCATGCAACAAATGTGGAAGAGCATTTGCATCAAAATATTCTTACAGCAGGCATGTTTCAAACATGCATCCTGAGGTCTACAATGAAAATAGGGATGTGACACCAGCTGATTCCATCTCCAATGTAAGCAGTGAAATAGCAGTTCCTGCATCAGTGGTTTCACAGTCCCAAACAGCACCCAGTATGGCTTCATCAATGAACAGGTCAAGTGTCAGTAAAGGCACAGAAAAACAACAAGTGACAATAGTGAAGAAGAAGAAGAGGAAGGGGATGATTTCTGGAGCTTGTTCATCAGACATGCAGTTGAACACATCCACAATAAAAGAGTAGCAGATGGGAAAACTGGGTATATATCCATAGTGCATGCTGCTGAAAAGTTCCTTGGCAGCACACTGTTCGACTGCTTGCTCAAAACAATGGCAGAAAGATATTACTGGATGGAGAAAATAATGACAGCATCATATGAAGATAACCTTATGCAACAAATACAGGCCAAGGTGTCCAAACTTGAAGGAGAACTGGACGATGACGAAAGCGAAGAGATGAAGCAAGGAATAATTGATACAGCTTGGGATAAATACAAATTTTTAATCAGAAGAAAAGTACAACAGAATTTGGGAGAACTGGAACCATTGGTTGCTGTTAACTCTGATGAAGAAGAAGAAGAAGAAGAAGAAGATGAGGAACAAAATGAAGACATTATCATTGCTGAATGACTGCACACAAAATAAATAACCTGTACATACATACTTCATATTTGTCTTGTATTGTCTGAAGCCCAACTTGTGTGATAATAACCTTTGTCTGCATCTAGAAAAGTAGCATAAAATAACAGGTTAACAGGTATTGGTTAACAAAAGTTAACAGCACAAAGACGCAGAAAACGCACTATGTATGTACCCTATCTTGGTCAGTTTGCATGCATGCATTGCATAATACATTCAGTTTGGTGGTACACTCCAAGTTAGCCTTGGTTAACAAGAATTACCTGTACAAGAAAGAAACACAGGAAGTACACAATGTAGCATTTGTATTTTGTATGCAATGCATATTGGGTTGGGGGCGCGCGCACCTACCCAGCAAACAGTATCTATCTGCGCATGGTGTGTATGCAGTGCACAAAAATATTGTGCACATACATAAAATGTACAGGGAAAAAGCGTTTGCTTTATATACCACTTTTGGCTTTTTTACTGCTGATGCTGCTATGGCCTAATGGTCTAAGGCGCGCACTCTTGAATCCAAAGGATCCAAGTTCGAGCCCCACACTGGCCCACAGATTGAAGATGAGAACAGAATCAGTGCGGACCAGAAAATCGTCAAAATTTGGCGCGAAAAATTCAATGACACGCTTGAGAACAGAGACGGACAAAAGTGGCGGGCCAGAAAATCGTCAGCAGACAAAAGTGGCAGACCAGAAATCAAGCAAAGACGATGACAAACAAAGTGGCAGACCAGAAATCAAGCAAAGACGACGGCGAACAAAGTGGCGGGCCAGAAAATCGACAAATTCTGGTCCGCAAAAAATTAGACAGAAAAGCAGCGGACAGACCACATAGCAATCCCAAAAAATGCAACAGTGATTGCAAGCCAGAATCCGACCCAAGCACAGAAGACCGTCGACGACACAAAGATATAAACGACTAAACGCAAACAGATCTGTCAGTGTTCATCCACAGCTTAGTCAAAGTAGGTTGGTTGGTTGGTTGGATCCAGCTCTCTTCCACCCAAGTCAGATTCTGGCCCGCACCTATACAGCACACACACTGAGTGGGACGTCAAAATTCTGGTCCGCAAACAGCGCGTCCAAATTCTGGTCCGCACCAACCATGGTCATCCTGGGTCGCTAACACCGTCGTGGGGGATTACGGTACACGCCAAATTCTGGTCCGCAAAACAGCGCGTCGTCCGGCACGCGCGGACCAGAATTCTGGCACGCAGCTACCGTAACCCACACTTAAGGTTGCGACCCAGGGTGACCATACTTAGTAGTCCAATGGGCCGATTGAGTCAAATAGGCTACTGATCGACTCCTTGAACTCTCTTCTTTCGAATGAGCTTTCGAATGCAGCTTTAGAAGGCGCGGCGTTAGTTTCCGTGGAAGTCTGCAGACGATCAAAATCGAATTGGTCACACTGCAGGGTACTTTGGGGTAAACTTGGCCGTGGGAAAATCCGGCCACCAAAGTTTCAGGTCTGCGTATCTCAGTAACCATTGGAGCGATTGAGTCAAATAGGCTACTGATCGATTCCTTGAACTCTCCTCTTTTCAAATAAGCTATGTGGTGAAACAACAAGTTCCCAGGAGTTTAGGTGGCCGGGTTTACCCCTTGGCCGGTTTTACCCCACGTGAAACTCTTGTACGTATGTAGGATAGAAGAAAACATAGTCTTTGCAAGTTGTTTGTTGTGTTTTAGCTTTGCATTTTCGGCGTGACGCGTTTGTCCAAAATCAGCTACCTGGACGAAACGCGACGCGCCATGAGCCACCTGTTCTACAAGGACTGGGATTCTACCATGGACGTCTACGTCTACCCACCCCCCGCTGGTCCCTTTTCCATCTACGAGAAGCCGAAGTTCTACGACAATCTGGGACATGCCGTGAAGAGGGTATGTACAGTATAGGGTACTGTGTGGTTAACCCGGACACGGGGGTAAACCCGGACATCTAGTATATCTGAGCAACCATACGACCGATTGAGACAAGCATTTTTCCAATTAATCTTGAATCTTGAACTCTCCTCGTTCAAATGAGCTACCGTGTTCATCATTTGCTGAAGCGGTAAGTCCAGAAATGCTTTAGGTGTCCGAGTTTACCCCGTGTCTGGGTTTACCCCACAGTACAATGCGTACACGCTCGGGTGAATGAGCTGGGCAAAGAAGAGGGGTAAGTATATTCGCCCTCCCTACACGATAGTACGAGAGGCTTTACTCACTGACTCACCTATCCATGGTTACGCTGGTTGCGCAACCGGCGGGCCACTGAAACTTTTCCGTTGAGGAGGAATTAAGTGACTATTCATCATGTGCAATACGAGCCAGTGTTTGGTCACGAGGCGACCCCTCTGAATTAACCTGGATTTTTAGTGCAACTTTTGATCGGTAGTCAACGCGAAGGTCGGCGCCGTCGTCTTTTTTCTTGCTCGTTTGTTTCTTTTCGCGTCGACGTTCGCGTCGACTACGATCAAAAGTTGCACTGAAAATCAAGGTTAGTTCAGAGGGGTCGCCTCTCGCGACCAAGCACTGGCTCTTAGTGCATATTGTGAATAGAGTTCTGTTGTGCTCTTTTGCAGTACTACACCATCAAAGAATCCGGCTTGGGCCCTCTGGACTACAGTTTTCCGCGCAAAGATGCCACGGACATTCCACCCATGCAGTTCTGCGTGCGCAGCTACGATTCCTTCGAATTCTTCGCCAGAAATAAATCCTTTCATTGGGACGGATACGCAACGGAAAGTACGAAGGGTACTGTGGGGTAAACCCGGCCACACAAGCACATCCTTTGAACTTGTCGTTCCAGCAAATGATGAACCAATACTTAGCTCGTTTGAAAGAGGAGAGTTCAATCCTATTTGTCTCAATCGGTCCATAGTTTGCTGAGATATGCGGCCATGAAGCTGTAGGTAGCCATCTTTTCCCATGGCCGGGTTTACCCCAAAGTACCCTAACTCATGTAGTAGGTACCTATATTCCGTGATGTTGTAATTGCTCATTTCCCAGTTAGTAAGTATAGGAGGTGGTACAATATGTTTTATCTCGCTCGCATTTTTTTTTCATTTCAGATTGCTTTCACATCAGCCTGAATTATTCCATGCGTATGGAGCTGATTAACGATTCCACGCTGTTCATCAAGAAATTTATGGACGGCGAGGGGTTCGAACTTTACCCGGAGAAATTGATTGATGCGAAGCTGCTGTTCAGTTTGGTGACGATTCATCTGAAACGAACCATCCCCTCTGATGAACCCGAGTGCTATTTGCTGAATGTAAGAATGGTGTGGTTGGTTATTCACCATATGCAATAAGAGCCAGTGCTTGGTCGCGAGGTGACCCCTCTGAACTAACTTTGATTTTCAGTGCAACTTTTGATCGGTAGTCGACGCGAAGGTCGGCGCGGAAAGAAACAAAGGAGCAAGAAAGACGACCGCGCCGACCTTCGCGTCGACTACCGATCAAATGTTACTGAAAATCAAGGTTAATTCAGAGGGGTCACCTCGCGACCAAGCACTGGCTCTTATTGCATATGGTGGATAGTCTGGCCAGTAGGAGTTGGCAGTGGGACTCAAGGTTTCGTTTTACGATCTCCATAACACCACAAGGACTCATATATATTCTTTCTCAATATGTTCATGACTGTTTTGTTTCCTGTGCCACGGACTCCTTTGCGGGTTGAGTATGTAAATATCAGGAGTACTTGGCATTTTTCTCCTCTTTTCCTCCTTCTCCTGTGCGCTGTGCGCAGCTGAAGGAGAAAGTAGCTGGACGGCTTTGAGTCCCGCTGCCATCTCCTACTGGCTTTTTTGTAGAAGGGTTCGGTCGGGACAAGTTGGGCCAACAGGGTATTCTTCGAGAAGAACGTAGAGTGAGGCAAAATCTAGTTTCTGAACTTGTTGCACTTTTTGTGTACAGACTGTAGTGAAATGGGATGCTAGCGAGCAGACGGGACAAGTGAAGCAGAGTCTTAACGTCGACTCGCAGTTTTTCGACTGTAAAAATACGGCCAGGGAAGCAATTTGGTCATGTAAGTGACGTCAGTATTTGCGTGAGGGTTCTAATAATAGGTCATTTGGGGTAATTTTAATTTTGGACATTCTTGTCAATGCTCTACCTTGAGGAACAGTGACTGTGCAGGCCCTTTGTCAGACCTAATGTATGTGTTGTTTGTGTTTTTTGCAGTGAAAGCAGGCTTGATCAAAGTCGGTGTGGCGCTTTTGGATATTGTTGTGATGATCGTGTGCATCTCTTCTCTATTGCTGTGCAGTCGTGCGATTGTAAAAGGATACCTGCTCAAACAGGTGCGTACTTATTGTACTGCCTAACGTGTAATATTATACTATGTGTATGTACAATTTTTTACGATGGAATTGGGCACTGTAATCAGCTAATGTTTCAAAATATGGATAAACAATTGAGAGTACTTGAATACCACAGTCTGCCCAGAATGAGTTCGCTATGGAACTCAAGCCGTGCCATAATTGCTCTAGTAAACGAGTATTTAGACTGAATCTGATGAGACAACTTGAGCTATTGTTTCAGAACAGTCAAACCTGTAGCCGACCATATTTAATTTTATGTACATACGTTGTGGAAGGTGGGCTATTGATTTCAGGCAACAGAAGCCAAGTTACAAGAATATCTCGGTATTACACTGAGCAAGTCAGACCGGATGGAATTTATCAACCTTTGGTACGCAATGATCGTCACCAATGATATGTGCATCATACTGGGCACAGTCTTCAAAGTCGCCATTGAATTCTCGGTATGTACGCAACGCTAACCGTAGCGGGTACGTTGGGGCAAACTCGGCCGTGGAAAAATCCGACCACCTAGCATTCAGGGCTGAATATCACAGCAACCAGTGGTGGACAAATGAGACAAAGATTATGTCAAATCGATTCCTTGAGTTCTTCTCTTTCAAACGACCTTCTTACTTCATCATTTGCTGTATCCAACACGGTCAAGGCGCTTCGGTGACCGGGTTTACCCCACAGTACCCTATTCGCTGCTTGTGCTAAGAAAGAATTATGGATGCACCGATCAATGACGCACTGAAACTGAAAAACAGAGTGGTTAGCTTGCGGCCACCAGTAATTCTTGGCGCAAAGCGAATACTGAAGGTCATTTAGGAAAGAGCACGCTTAGAGCAAAGAGCACGTTTAGGAAAGAGCACGTTTAGGAAAGAGCACGTTTAGGACATAGGGTAACTGTGGGATAAATCCGGCCGTGAAATAAGGCCGGCCACCAACTGCGTTCTTTCATTCTACGTCGATGGCCCCGGGTGTACCACATCGACAAAACTTGTCGGGTTTACCCCATGCTACCCTATTTTTTAATAGTGATGGAGTAGAGATGAAAACGTGTGCTCTTTTTGCTAGGAACGCAATTATGCCAGTGGTGTGTTCACTGCTACCGGTATGCTGTTGGGCATTGGCGATTTCCTGGTGTGGTGCGGCTTGCTGCGATATTTGGGCTTCTTCACCTACTACAATGTACCGTACATACACGAAAAGATGCTGCAGCTTTCAGTGTGCTTGATGACCTTTTTTTGGTAAACCCGTGAAGTTGATGTTTCAGATTCTGATCGTCACCCTGAAACGCTCCTTGCCGAACGTGATTCGCTTCATGGTGTGTGCCGGCATGCTGTATTTCGGCTTTCTCTTTTGTGGATGGATCGTACTCGCACCGTACAGCTTAAAGGTGTTTACGTACTACGTACATAGGAAAAAAATTGTGAAACGTGTAGGAATCGTACCTGCCTGGTTTTGGCTGGCTGCCAGCCCCCTTGTTTGGACCACTCAGCCACAAGGGTGATGCTTGTATTGTACGTGAAAAAGCTAACTTCTCAGTGTACCCTACATTTTACCACCTGAGCCATCTGCTCACTCGTAGATTATTTTGTCGTCTCTAGGAATCGAACTCCCACTCAACTTAAGCGGTCTAGTCGCTCTACCACCTGAGCCACCCGCTCAATCCCCCATTTTTTCGTAATAAAGTTGCATGATCAACTCATCCCTCGCACTTACTGTATGCTTTTAAAATTTTGTCCTTTCTGGGACTCGAACCCGCCCCGCCCCGCTTCCCCGTCGCGCGCTCTACCACTCGAGCCACCCGCTCAATCCCCCATTTTCTCGTAAAGTTGCATGATCAACTCATCTCTCGCACGTACTATGCTTTTAACAATTTTTTCCTTTATGGGTCTCGAACCCGCCCCGCTTTCCCGTCGTTCTACCACTTGAGCCACCCGCTCATTCCCCCATTTTCTCGTAAAGTTGCATGATCAACTCATCTCTCGCACTTACTGTATACATTTTAAAATTTAGTCCTATTCTGGGACTCGAACCCGCCCCGTCCCGCTTCTCCGTCGCGCGCTCTACCACCTGAGCCATCCGCTCACCGCCCTCTTTTCTTCTACAGTTCAGTGATATCACCCGCGCATCCGAGTGCCTGTTCGCGCTGATCAACGGAGACGATATGTTCGCCACTTTCTACACGATCGACGATCGCAATGAGGCGGTAAAGTGGTTCGGACGCATCTATCTCTATCTATTCATTGCCCTCTTCATCTACGTTGTTCTCTCGGTGTTCATATCGATCATAATGAGCGGATACGAAGTTGTAAAGGTAAAGAAGGGAGGGAAGCAATTTGTTACGTAATCGAGAAGGAAAATTTGGCCAGCTGTGCTAGCAGGGAATCGAACCCTGGATCTCTCGCGTTCCAGGCGAGCGCCCTAACCATTGAACTACACACCTGGATGCGCTCAGTCACACAATCCCCTCTTTGTGCTATTTATTTATGCTAGTCAGTGGTTTGGGTCAATTTCGGCCGAAGATATATTGCCAATAATATAGGCCTATTCTTCTCTAGTCAAATTTGCCAGATGCTTTTCAAATCAATAACTATTTCTATTTGAATTCTATTTGAAATCGAGCTATTTTGTTTTCTTTTCCTTTCTTGCAGGAAAAATACGAAACAGATATTCTGGGCGAAGGTTCGCCATTGCGGGAGTTTATCGCGGAATGCGTTGACACTCCGCGACCTGGAAACTACGAGAGGGGAGACTCGTTAATGGACGTATTCCGGTGCTGTTTCGGCTGGTGTTGGCACAGTTGCAAGCGGTGTAGAAGGTAGGCAGGGTACTGTGGGGGTAAACCCGGCCATGGGGTAAACCCGGCCACCTAACTTTCAGGGCTGCATATCTCAGTAACCAATGAACCGATTGAGACAAAATATTATATCCATCGATTCCTCGAACTCTCCTCTCTCAAATGAGATTTGGTTCATCATTTGCTGAAACAGCAAGTTCAAAGGAGCGTAGGTGGCCGGATTTACCCCATGACCCGGTTTACACTACAGTAGCCTAAATTTTACAGTGTCATTTTGCGCAGAACCGATTGAAAACACGTTCGCTTCGTCCTTGCTTTGCAGGAACGGAAGTTCTTACGAAGAAATCGGCGCTCATATCGATCGTAACCCCGATGAAAACGAGGAGTATTCTGCCAATTAGAAATTACTTTTATATCTATGTATTTCTTTCTGCTGTAGTTACATATGAAGTAAGAAGTAAAGTACGGCTTGAATTGGGTACGTGAGTGTGATGTCATACGTGTGCGATAATGAAAGCTCATTTTGTGTAGCATATATGGAGATGGATGGCGGGTGGGTAAAAAATAAATAGAAAAATATGCAGTAGATTACGGTTTATTTCTGGTGTAGCGGTTGCATCTATCTTTAATACTGTGTTTGTGTTTTACTTGTTTACTAATATTATTGATTGTCATCCATACGGCATTTTTACACCTTGTCTACGTGTCTGTATGTTTACTGTAGACTGTAGTAAACTTGTGTATTGAATAAAGCGTGTTATCAATTATCAGTCCACTGTGCTTCATTTGCCTGAAACACCTGGTGGTGAAACAAACCTGTTCTTTGGTATATTTCTTTGCCCACACACACGTCTTGTTATGTGTTCCTATCCAGAGATGGACCGACACGGAAAAATTATAGTCAAAAATTTTCTCTACTTGGCTATATTTTGCCTTTGTAGCAGAGGCCTAAAAGTTATTTTTGTCTCGGTCTCATGTCATGAGAATTGATTCTGCCCGTTTTGCCTCGGCCCATCTCTTAGCCCACACGTGAATTTCATGTTTACACAGTAGTATCCATCCACTATCATACCATATTAGGAATAAATAAATAACCTTGTTGCCTTGGTTTTTATTTGTGCTCCGCAACAGATTGATCGATCGATAATGTTCTTGCTCAACAAGTGATGTGATGTTGTTTTCGCGCCTTATCATTCAGCGCGTATTGCTGTCGAAGCCAAGTAGCATCAGCACTATTTGCCTTCCCGCGGTCTCAGCCTTACTATCATCAGTATCACATCGGAAGTTGAGGTTAGCTGCAATGGCGGAACAAGCTGCCCCATCCAACTCTAAACATGACGGAAATACGGCAGAAATTGTGGTGGAAAAGAATGAGGTAAGTACCTAGGGTACTGTGGGGTAAACCCGACCAGCTAATCGCCTTCGAACTTGCTGTTTCAGCAAATGATTGCACCAAATTGCTCGTTTGATAGAGGAGAGTTGAAGGATTCGTTCGATACAACACTTTGTGTTCATCGGTCCACTGGTCGCTAAGATGTGCAGCCCTGAAACTTAGGTGGCCGGATTTTCCCATGGCCGGGTGGTATACCCCCATGATACCCTGTGTAAGATAAAGCCTACGCCTTAAGTCCAAAATGCACTTGTTCGCGGTGGGTTGGGTACTGCACCATTTTGGTACACTTTTCTTTTGCAGATGCGACGGTTCATGGTTGCCTGTATGCTTAAAGGCAAGGGGTCCCCTACACCGACTTTCGAATTTAAAGTTCAAACCAATTTTATCATAAACTACATTTTTAACCGAGTCTTTTGCAAAAAACCGCTTTTCAAAATTCCTATCCGTTCATGAGTTATTCGAAGATAAAAATCGATAAATTTCAGTATTGAAGCGGTCCTCGGGAACCACTACGGTAGTTAACTACGTAGTTAACTACCGTAGTGGTTCCCAAATCCGTCTTCAGTACCGTATTTACCCATACATAGCCCCCCCCTATGCATACCCCCCCCCCATGCATAGCCCCATATTGGCAAAACATAAAAAATGCCATATTAATAGCCCCCCCCCCCCCCCCCCTATGCATAGCCCCATATGTACTGTACAGTACCTGAACCTACCTACATAAGCTGGTCCCTTTGCTGAGGATTCCGGTCCCTATAGGGACCATTTTCTTAACTGGCGCCATAACTTTTAAAAAAATGTACAACTTTTGTTGTACATTGGTTTTTGAAAAGTGATAAAAAGTTGTACATTGACCTGTCCGATTGCGGCGGCCTAAGTCAAAATTTGATGTACAACTTTTTTTTCAGGAGCTAGGTGCTGATTGATTGTTGTACATTACGTTCTAGAACGTAATGTACAACTTTTTATTTTTGTATGTTTCTGGCTAGTAAGTTTCTGGTATCATTCCTATTTGAATTGATACTCTCGAACTTTTTCAGCATGTCTGTTGGTTTGTTAGACGCTATTACTACAGAGTGTCTAAAATAAACCGTCCACCTTTCCATGCATGTAACTCTGGAACAACATCTTAGATTTTCATGCGGTTTCTTGTATTTTGTAGCCAAGGCTTCAAAGCAGAGTAATGTACAAAATTTCAACAATGTGGTCCTCATGCTTCAAAAATTACGACGGTTTGAATCTTGATGCCCAAAATCGACGTTTTCCCTTTCTTATGGAGAAAATATCGGTCCTAGTTTTTCAAGATTCCCTCTTTCATGCGTTTTCTATGCTGGCACTGGGGATAATGCATGAGATTACACATTTCCTAGCATTTTGGGACATCTTTCTTTTATTACGAGGCTAATTTTATTATGGACCATGCACAAAATTACCCCTAAATTGGCACTACTAGTTAACAAAAAACCTCGTTTTTGACCGCTGGAGGAAAAAGGTTTTTGAGCAGCTTCCACTGGGCCTAGGAAGCTAAAATTTTTGTACACTTCTAAGTTGAAGCCTTGGCTACAAAATACAAAAAACCGCATTAAAATCTAAGGTGTGGTTCCAGAGTTACAGGCACGGGAAGGTGGACGGTTTATTATGAGACACCCTGTATACTGTTTCCAATTTACGTTGATAATGATTCGATTACATTGATAATGATTCGCCGTGTGACATTGATCTGGTATTGCATAGTTTGGGTTACGGTAGCCACTGTGTATCTTTCCATAAATAAATAATTATACATTGACTGCGCAGAAAAAATGTACAACTACAGTTGTACATTTCAATGTTCGGCGTGAAATACAACTTTTCAATGTACACGTTTTCACGTTTTTGGCCGCAGAAAAATGCTAAAAAGTTGTACATCGACCCCTCAAAATGTACAAAGTTACGGCGTGAAAAGTTGTACATTATTTTTAGCAAAAATGGAATCCACAGCAAAGGGATAGCCACTCCCACACCAAGCTAAGATGCCTGTAAGCCTGCTTGGGGGTGTATACTAGAATAACCCTGTTGACCTCAATTATGCCCTAAAACATGTGCTTTTGACCTAAAAAATATGCCTCTGTGCACCTCTCAAAAACATAAAAAATGTCCCATGCATAGCCCCCCCCCCCCCCCCCCCTATGCATAGCCCCCCCCCCCCCTATGCATAGCCCCCCCCTATGCATAGCCCCCCCCCTATGCATAGCCCCATATAGGACCTCTCAATTTTTGCATAGCCCCATCGGCTTATCTATGGGTAAATACGGTACTGAACTTGACTGAACTTTGCACACCGACAACTCGTGAACGGATAGGAATTTTGAAAAGCGGTTTTTTGCAAAAGACTCGGTTAAAAATGTAGTTTATGATAAAATTGGTTTGAACTTTAAATTCGAAAGTCGGTGTAGGGGACCCCTTGCCTTTAAGGTGGATACAGATGAGTCCCACGCTCGTCAATTAGCCGACGTTCTCGTTGAGGGCGATTACAGGGGTCACTACAGTCACGGACTAAATCGATTGGGTAGGAAAGAAAAACTGTTTCTTATTATTTACTCATTTACTGTGAGGTACGTACTGCTGTAATATTCCGTATATAAGCCCCCTCGTGTATAACCGCCCCTCGTGTATAGCCCCCAAATCGGCC
>JASAMW010000012.1:0-10202 GCA_030247985.1 Epsilonema sp. ZAB3_2
AAACGAAGAAGACGGATGAAAACAGCTGGAATTTGGATTGTATGAGTAAGAGTTATACGACTACACGCAGTAGTCTATATGTGCCGGTAGTCTAGGAGTCCACGGCTCAGAGAACTGTATCCCGAGACCTTAAATAGGTTTCTCGCGTATGGTACCCGGGTTTGAAAAGCCATCCTCAGCATGAGATTGCTTGCAAACAGCTGAAACATCTTCGTGGACTATTCGCTTCTGCTAACTGGCAAGCAGAGCGGAAGCTAGGAAAATGGTTGAAGTAAGTGTATGTACAGTACTCAGTCATAACGGGACATGCGCTGAAACTGGGCGACGCTACATAAACGAGCGTACATTTACATTACATAATTATTCATGTACAGGGTGTTCGTGTGATTATGTCATTGTTTATGTATAGGGTGTTCGTTTGATTGCATAATTATTTATGTACAGGGTGTTCGTCTGATCACTCTGGCCGTTTCTTTGGGAGGAGTGGAAAGCTTAATGGAGCATCCTGACTCCATGACCAGTGGACCTTTGTACAGAAATCCAGGAGAGGAGAGTGACGTCAAGGAAAACATGGTCCGATTCAGGTACATACCGTACATGGAACCATGGTACCAGATGCTAGTTGGTGTACCTACTTACTGTACAACTGTATGTAAGAGCGTTGCGTACGTACTACATACTGAACGGGCTACGACTATTGTTTTCATTCTTTCTGTTTCGTAGTGTTGGGTTGGAAAGCGTTGAAGACTTGAAAACTGATTTGCACCAAGCGCTTGAGAAAATTTAGAGCTTGCATGGAAATGGAATTCAAAACGTAGGGTTTATTGCTCAAGTTTAATTCGAGTAGTGTGACTGAAAAACGTCGTGCGATTAGATTAGACTTTATTGGTTTGCAAAGTACGAATGTTAAGATGCATCCATTCCAGACGTAACTTTTATCACAATTTGAATTGAAATGATACTAGCCTATTAGCTTGAATAAAAATAGTTTTTACCAATATTTTTGAATACTTCGTCGACAAACTGAGCAATGGGGTCGAGCTATGCGGTGACGCCTTTCCTAGGCATCCATGGCTTTCCATACCGTGCGTGTGTTTAGCCATGGGCACGGCGAGCGTCGCCCAGGGCATGTCTCCAAAGGTGTAAATTTCCGTTTTTTCCCATGCATTTCCCCCCCCCCCCCCCTATGCATAGCCCCATATTGGCAAAACATAAAAAATGCCCTATGCATGCATAGCCCCATACATAGCCCCATATGTACTGTACAGTACCTGAACCTATGTACCTACATAATTAAGCTGGTCATAAGCTACCCATAGCCACACCCACACCAAGATAAGATGCCTATAAGCCTACTTGGGGGTGTATTATGCTAGAATCACCTTGTTTTGACCTCACTTATACCCTAAAACCTGTGCTCTTGACCTAAAAAATATGCCTCTGTGGCACCTCTCAAAAACATAAATAATGTCCCATGCATAGCCCCCCCCCCCTATGCTTGCCCCCCCCCCTATGCATAGCCCCCCCCCTATGCATAGCCCCATATAGGACCTCTCAATTTTTGCATGGGTAAATACGGTAAATGAACCATCAGCCGGAATGTAATGACAATGGCAGGCATTGGAAGGAAGGAAAATGCCCACGGCTTACGACGACATGCTTCACTGACACCAAGGATCCATGAACAAGAATAGAATCTTGCATGGCCTGCGCAGATCGATCCCTGACCGGAAACGTCGTCCTCAAAATAACCGAAGGAAATAATGATCGATAATATACATGATGGATCGTATATATAAATGTACGATCGTGAATAGAAATGTATGATCGCAAATAGAAATGTATGATCGTATATATAAATGTACGATCGTATATAGAAATGTACGATCGTACATAAAAATGTACGATCGTACATTTTTATACACGATCGTACATTTATATACACGATCGTACATTATTATACACGATCGTACATTTATATATACGATCGTACATAAAAATAGGTGATTATCTGAGCTCGAAAAGCGCGCGCAATCTCCAAGCAGACCGCAGAGTAAGGGAAGTTTCCAAAGTCTTTTCGTGTTCTCTTGTCGTCTACTGGCATCAATAAGCATTCGCTAGCTATGTCAACAAGACTTGGTGCTTCTTCTCAGCTTTCCAACCATCAGCATGGCGTCAGCTAACGGCCAAGGTATGCACATGACCAAATAGGCAAAATTCGGCCATATTTTCGTTTCTGTGAAGAGAGAGCGAGCTTGTGTGCTTGGAGATTGCGCGCGCTTTTCGAGCGCAGATAATCAACTACCGTATTTACCTGTATGCAAAAATTGAGAGGTCCTATATGGGGCTATGCATAGGGGGGGCTATGCATAGGGGGGGGGGGATATGCATAGGACATTTTTTATGTTTTTGAGAGGTGCGCAGAGGCATATTTTTTAGGTCAAAAGCACGTGTTTTAGGGCATAATTGAGGTCAAAACAGGGTTATTCTAGTACAAAGCAGGCTAGTGGCCGTTACTGGCACTTTCAAAAATTTCAGTAAGTAAAAGGTAAATACCTTTTCAATGGAAAATAGCCAGTAAGTAAAAAGTAATTACTGGTACTGGCGCTTTCAAACTGCCAGTAAAAGGTAGAACCTTGCCAGTAACCAGTAAAGTAAAAGTAAAAATGCAAAAGTTTATGGCCATGTTTCCTGTTGACTACAAATGCTTTTCTGGTTGTCAATTTTCTTTTTTATTGTATTCGGGTGAATCTTCATACATAAGGCTTGGCTACGTATACTAGTAGTACCTTAAACCTATCAAAGTCTACCTACCAAAACATAGGAATGAAGAGCGCTGCAACGCCACGCCAATACGTATGTACAGACATACATACGTAAGTACAGGTATCGTTCATGTGCAACCTCTACATACTACTTTCTGCATATCGTTCACATGGGCCAACATGACGAACCATAGTGGTCCCAGGCCCACCCTGCATGCTATGCGCGTTATAGGCCTACGTACGTACGTATGTATGTAATGTAGCTGGATGGAGGAGTCAGTGGCATGATCAGAGAATCTAAAATGACTTGCTACAAAGAAAAATTTTTCTTTTCCCAACTGGAAATGCGTCAGTAAATTCACTAAAAATCTTTCCACCACAGGGCTAAATTACGAGAACAACGCACAAATTTTACTTTTTACTTTTACTAAAATTTTGCCAGTACTGGTAAAAAAATTTAGCCAGCCAGTAAAGTAACAGTAAAATACCGGCAGCACTGCCAGTAAAAGTAAGGTAAAAGTAATTACTGGCAGCAATATTTTTGCCAGTAAGCCAGTAAAAGTACCGGTAATTTACTGGTGACGGCCACTAAAGCAGGCTTATAGGCATCTTAGCTTGGTATGGGAGTGGCTATGGGTAGCTTATGACCAGCTATGTAGGTAGTTTGCAGGTACCTACAGTACATATGGGGCTATGCATAGGGGGGGCTATGATAGGGGCATTTTTTATGTTTTGCCAATATGGGGCTATGCATAGGGGGGGGGGGCTCTGTGGCATGGGGGGGGGGGGGGCTATGCACAGGTAAATACGGTATACGATCGTACATTTTTATGTACGATCGTGTATAATAATGTACGATCGTATATATCAATGTACGATCGTACATATAAATGTACGATCGTACATTTTTATGCACGATCGTACATTTCTATGTACGATCGTACATTTTTATATACGATCGTACATTGATTTATACGATCGTACATTCATATACACGATCGTACATTATCATACACGATCGTACATTTATATGTACGATCCAGCATGTAAATTATCGGTTATTTTGAGGACGACGTTTCCGGTCAGGGATCGATCTGCGCAGGCCATGCAAGATTTCTATTCTTGTTCATGGATCCTTGCTGACACTAGTCGACCGCAGACAGGCCAATTTACTCGGACCGAGCACGTCGGTCTTGTGTGTTGAAGCATAGGAGCCGACGTATACGGTCCGACTTCAGCTCGCACCTCATCAGCAGTCTGACAGCATGAGTACTTTTGCCCGCACCCACAACTTCTCGTCTGACAGCGACGAGCTCACACCTTCCTCGCACCTTGCACACATCTTGCTCGCTACGTGAAAGAAAGTTGCCTCTGTGACGGGACGAGTTCTTTTGGTCTGTGCGCGGTGTGGGCAAGCGAAGAACAAATTTGTAGGCGTGCTTTGTACGCATAAGCAGGGAGGAGAGCGAAAGAAGTGAAGAGAACGCAAGCGTGCGTGTGTCTGCCACCGGCGACTGGCATGTTTTGTGCACAAGCAGCGGGAAAGAGCGAAAGACCGACGGGAAGGGTGTTGTTCACAAGCGAAGAGGAAAAGCGAAGAGAACCAATTGTGTAAAAGTGGCCGTCTGCCGCTGTGAGGAAGAGGGAAGTGTAGGCGGTGCGAGGACAAAGCCTTCGTCTGACGGGCAGGGAAGAGAAAGGTGCGAGAATAATTGAGAAGGGTGCTAGAATAATTTTGTTCGTCGGGTGGCACAAAAGCGCGTGTGACGGGCAGAGTATGGGGGAATCCGTCGCCTGTTCTAGGTGCGTATACGTTACGTGCTAGGTACGAGTGAGCTGAAAATCCTGTCTGCTGTCGACTACTGTTTTCGTCTTTTCCGCAATTTTCCTTGATGACAGACACTGTTGTTGTGTACAGAGACAAACAGCAAATATGCAGCTCAATGCAAATTACTGACGTCTTCTTCGTTACCGTGCTTTTTAAAAATTAAATCCAGGTTTGACCCATAAGAAAAGATGAGCAGTTTGGTGCGATCGGACATCGGAGCGGTACCGTCTCGCAGCGACCAACAGTTACCTTATTTATAGCGAAAACAAAGACGACGACGCGACGGTTGCCAGATGTGAGCGGAAGGAAGAAAACAAGAAGACGTCATTATTTCTTTCACGTTTGACCCAAAAAGATCCAGCAAACTGTGATCCTTTCCACATCGAACAAAGAATTGTGGTAGGAAAAACGAAGAGACGCAACGCAAACGCGACGGCGCCGTCATCGTCTTCGTTTTTCCTACCGTAATTCTTCATTCGCTGCGGGACGGATCACAGTTTGCTGCAGATCTTTTCGATGGGTCCTGGATTGATTGATAGAAAGCAATAAAACCAGCAAGCAGCAGCGGACCGATCCACCATGGACCGCTGCATGTTACTAAACCACGCTTATGGACACGACACTTAAAGGGCAGATGCGGCAAAGATTTTTTCATAGTGAAGGCTGAGATCGATTTTTCAATTTTCCTTCGGTCAGTATACGTAGTTTTTTATGCTGAATTGATTTCACCCCCATGTCTCGACGAGATTTTGCCTCCTTGTAGAGAAACCCCACTTATACGTGTCGCTTCGAACGCCCGTTTGTTCTTGTCAGCGCCTCACTTCCTGCGTCATTTTGAACGTGAGAGCGGACGACGGCGCGCGCGCAGACGACAACGCGCGCAGATTCTAAATGACGCAGGAAGTGAGGCGCTGACAAGAACAAACGGGCATTCGAAGCGACACGTATAAGTGGGGTTTCTCTACAAGGAGGCAAAATCTCGTCGAGACATGGGGTGAAATCAATTCAGCATAAAAAACTATGTATACTGACCGAAGGAAAATTGAAAAATCGATCTCAGCCTTCACTATGGAAAAATCTTTGCCGCATCTGCCCTTTAAATGGCGCCTAGACTAAGTCAGGCTTAGTTTGCATGCAACAGCATACTGAGCATCAAGTTTTAGTTCCACTTCGCACAATTTTGTGGGGTTTTTTCGAACAAAAAGAAATGATCTGCATGATGGAGTAGCTAGGACGTGAACACAAAGTTTTCTTGGCATTTCATAGCAGATACCGCACGACGGCTTAGCTTCATATGTCTAAAGCGCCGGATTTAGTTCACATTTGTTCACATCTTCTTTTATTGGCTGACACCATTGTGAAGAGCAAGGATTGGCCACAGGTCAATCAATTGACCAAGCTGCTCTTCAGCTACTAGCCTGCTAGGGTGTGCAGAGTAAACAAAAGGAAGGCAGCAGCTTGCGAAGTTGCTTTAACAGGTCAGCCAAACATTTCTAATTAAAGCGCAAAAATATGAGTGACAACAGGTCAAAATTTTTTGCTAAAAAAGTTGGGCAAAGCTTTGCAGTCATTTTGAACTGTAAATGATTATTATTCACCCAATATTGATGTGCCAGTAGCTAATCAAAGACTCGCAGTTTGACCTTGGTGCTGTGCCAATAACACTGTTAGCAGCCTGCCTGCTTTACTTTACAACAGGAAGGGTTGGCTTCGCTTCCCTTTTGCCTCACATCAAAAACCGAAGCCAACTCCTTATTGCAAGCTTAGGTCCCACCACGAGGCCCCGCCCCTTTGCCGGCGCTTTAGACATAGAAAGCCGGCCGCGGTGCGAGTTCTAGGCCAATTGAAAGCACTGGATAGAAAGCACTGATACTGAGTACAAGCCAGAAACGAAGGGCGATGACCAGCAAGACATAGAATGGCAAAGTAGAAATAGTAGGTCAATTGATGACACACACTTTCATCAAATCAGTAGGTGAAAAAAAAAGAAGATGGAGGTTTATGGATGTGTGCAATATCCAATACATGGCTTGGATTGGCTTGGATCATATTATACAATAAATGGATTATTGGCACAATCCACTAATGTGGAAGAAGGTTTCATGACATCTTTCTTGCAAGTTCTTCATTTGGGAGCCCACAAGTAAATAGGCTATAAGGGAAAAGATTCAAACACTTGCTCCTCTTCTGATGCTTTTGATTTCTGTACTCTACTAGTGAAAGCGACAAACAGTGATTGTATGTCAATTCTGGCGGCTAATTAGCAATAAATCCAAAGAAAATTCAATTGGCAAGAAAGTACAACTCCTCCTTCCTCAGCAGACCTGCAAAAAACCCAACCTCTGGTGCAAAATTTTTGAGATGTTTAGAACTTTTTGATTTCCGTCCTATGCAAGGTTGCCAGATTCCAAAATGGCTCATTACTGTGGCACTCAGGGTTCATTACTACGCAAAACCCATGTTGAAATTTTGACACTGCAAAAGCGCCAATTGAAGCCAAAACCCAGCTAAAAGCATGCAGAAGCTGTACTGAATCACGAAAAGATTGATTCAGAGTGAAAAATGGCAAAAATATGGCCGATTTGCTTCAGAATATAGCGTATGTGGAAGGGAATTTTGAGAACATTTTTGAAATTTGGACCTCAAAATAGCCTAAAAACACACTTCTGAAAGTTTTTCCCGTACTAACAGCTCGACACCAAATATTACTACTTTATTACTACGATTACTACGCCACTCAGGTAGGTACCTACAGAAAGTCCAAAATTACTACTTGTAGTAATATATTACTACACCTGGCAACCTTGGTCCTATGCTTCGCGTGTTGAAGAACGGAATCTAAGCCGCACTTGGTCTGGCCGTTTGATGTTATGCGCAAAATGACGGGTCCATATTGAAGGATTTGTTAAATTAGCTGTCCATGGATCCACCGATCACACCAAAGTGCTTTCTGATGGGTCAAGCAGCAAAGTGATTTGAAATGGTAATTTGTAAAAGACAACCAAACAACCAACATACATACAACAACCAAACAACCAAATGTGTGGACCTCTTGAAACTAGCTCCGCCAAAATGACGCACATGGTTTCTTTCTTTGAATTGTACCCTGTGCTCATTGTTAGTGCGATCCTCCACCCTCTCTATCCTCCACCTTCCATCTTCTCTTTCTCCTCCAGATTGCGAGAAGCAGATTGGTTAGACTGTCTGGAAGTTACGGTGTCCCTGTGTCCCTACTGTGTTTCTGCCCCTATATGGTACAAACCCAGCATTACACACTGAAATAATTGAACAGTCGCTATGGGGAAGTTTGTTTTACAAAATGTATCAAAGAAAGGAAGTTGTGCTTTTTCAAAATAGACAGGATGGGACTGAGGCTTTAGGCTTAGGCATAGGCTGAGGCTTAGGCTGGGGCATACTTCTCTACATCCAGTACCTAAGCCTCAACCTAAGCCTAATGCCAAGTCCTGTTCATTTTGAAAAGGCCCAACTTGCCAAAAAGCTCAAACTGCCCCATAGTGACTGTTCAAGTATTCCACCAGGTAATGCTGGGTGTGTACCATATGGGGGCAGGGACACAGGACACAGTAATTTCCAGACTGTATTGGTTAGGTGTTGAAGGAGGATGATGAATTAGGATGGAGGGGGAAGGTACATAAAAGAATGAGGGATAGAGGATGAAGGATGGAGAATGGAGGGTAGATGGATGGAAGGTGGAGTGGAATATAATGGATGGATGGATGGAGGAGAAAGAGGATGGTAGGGAAGATGGAAGGTGGAGGATAGAGAAGGTGGAGGAGCGCACTAACAATGAGCACAGGGTACAATTCAAAGAAACGATGTGCGTCTTTTTAGCGGAGCTAGTTTCAAGAGGTCTACACTTTTGGTTGTTTGGTTGTTGGTTGTTTGGTTGTCTTTTACAAATGACCTTTGAAATAAGAAAGAACGAAGAAGAACAAGAAAGAAGGAAAAGAACGCTGCTGTTTGTTACATTCCATCCAAGCATCAAGGATCAATCGAGCCGACCAGGATGTTTTCTGCGTCAGCGTTGTTATCGCGTCCCCCACATCGGCATGTTGATCGGCTGGAGTTTGCTGCTTATTCCACGGATGAAATACTCGGCTTGAGTGTGAAGGAAGTGACGGAGACTGTGAGCTTGGATCAGCTCGGTTATGCGCAACCAGGTGGCTTCTACGACCAGGCATTCGGTGTTCTCGACTGGCGCGCTTCCTGTAAAACCTGCGGATTGAGCGAAAAAGATTGTCCAGGACATCTGGGACACATCACGCTGGCAACACCCGTCTACAATCCCCTCTTCTTCAACTTCACCCTACAGGTATCACACCTGAAAACAAGTTTCTCAGAACAGAAACTAACTGTGGTGCAAGTGGTGTCTTTGGCGTGCAAGTGGCGTTGGCTCACTCCGTATCACACACTAAAACTACCCAGGATCAAGGCGACGCCGAGACCATTGGGTAATTCTAAACCTCGCAAACGCCCGATAAATCAAAATGGTAGAAATACGCGTTCGTGACAAAGACGATGCAAATGCGCTTCGGGCGTACAGGCTCGTGGGGTGTCGTGGTGTGCGTGGTTTAGCGTTGCCAAATGTCAACGCACATTTCAATACATATCAGAAAATCGGCGATATCTCGACACTATGGGCACGTAGAAGCAAGCGGTTTTTATGTCAATACGTATAATGTAGCCGTGGGGATTTTGACCGCTTTGCTCTGCGTCGCCTAGATCCTATGATATTTTTAATGCGTGTTACGGAGTGAGCCAAACGTACATTAGTGCTGTTTTAGCTGATGAGAGGCAGTTGCGTTTTCTGTCACCGCCTGTTCTACGGGGGCGGAAGCGGGGATTGCAGACTTGTGCAGTGTCAGTTGGATCTACTGGAGAGGGGTTGCGTGGTGGGAGCTGAGGAATTGGCCAGTGCGTCCGTCGACGGCTTGCAGAGGGAGTACGAGCGACTGCTCAGCGGACAGGAGAAGGAGGAGAATGGGAAGGAGAGGGAGTACGAGCGACTGGTCGGCGGAGAGCCGCAGGAGGAGAATGAGGGGAGAGGAGAGGGAGTACGAGCGACTTGTCGCTGGACAGGAGAAGGAGAAGAATGAGGGGAAGGAGAGGGAGTACGAGCGACTTGTCGGCGGACACGAGAAAAGAGGAGAATGGGAAGGGAAAGGGGAAGAACAGGGTGGAGACGGAGGCTAAAGCGCGTCTGTTGGCGGCCTTCCTGCGGCGCTGCGTGTACAAGCGCGTGAGCAGCTGTCCGCACTGTCGCCGCAAGAGCCCCCAGCTGAAGGTGGAGGGCGGCAATCAGATGCTGGTCCTCGACTTCGCTCGCGCGCAGCGACGCGGAAGGAAGCAGCCGCTGCCCGTTTCACGTGCGGAGGAGGCTGCGGAGGAGCGTGAGAATACGACGGCGGCGACCGCTCTTAAACTCGGTATTTCATATCGCCTTCACCATACTTACGTCCTTAAATCAGAACGACCGTACGTATCTAGGAGTACATGGTCGGTTGCCGTGCCATGTACTCCTAGATACGTACGGACGATGCAGACTTCTGGATTTATAGCCGTACATGGATGGTGAATGCGGTATCACC
>JASAMW010000013.1:0-23991 GCA_030247985.1 Epsilonema sp. ZAB3_2
AGTCCTGAAGCTTAACCCCAGGGTTTAGGCTTAACCTTAAGCTTAACCTTAGGCTTGGGCCGCTTTGTCTCATATGTTATAATGTATAGTGCTGTCTCTAATTTTGCGTAATTTTTCCAGGTACACATGTGGGATTTGAACCACCGTTGGTGCCGCCATTGATGCCTTCATGCAAGCTGTGGGGCGTTTAGACCACTGAGCCACGGCGGCCCCAGGAATATAATGGCTAAAAGCCATTCTTATATGGTGGAGAAAATTCATGATAGTACATAATATATTTATATGTACAGACTGGTTGGGTACTTAACCAATAATCCTTTGTGAATAGCAAGTTAACCACTACTTGGGTAACTCTGTTAACATTCTTTGTTATCTTTTTTCCCTGCAGGTATATAATGGCTAAAGCCCTACTTATTGGCCATCATGATAGTCCCATAATAGCATGATGTGTGCATATTTACTGACTGGTTTGGTACTTGCCCAATAATAGTGTTGTCAAGTATAGAAAGTTAACCATTAGCTGGGTAAGTCTGTTAACATTCTTTATTCACATGGTGCATTTATTTGCACTGATAGAGAATTATTCTGTGAATAAATAATCTCCGCAGTTCAGACCAACATCTTTTGTTGTAACTGTTTTTTTATTTTATTCTCTTCATCAAAGTAGTAGGGTTTATCAGGTGAAATGCCTACACTTTGTTCAAAGTTGATGTGGCTAGTGGAATTTCATTGAACTCATCCATTTGACTATCATCATCGTTATCATCTTCATCGTGATCATCAGTTAGTGGTGCTAAGGCCTCAAGATTTTGCTTCAGTTTTCGTCTGACTAAGAATTTGTATTTTTCCCATGCTGTATCCCACATTCCCATCTTTATATCTTCACTGTCATCTTCTATTTCATCATCTAGTTTAAGCACCTTAGATTCAATTTGTTGAACCAGTTTATCATCGTTCGAAGCTGATTTAATTTTATCTATTGTGTAGTAGTATGATGTCATTTTTCTGAGGAGTGATTTGAATAACTTTCCTTCCAAGAAATCCTGAGCTGTGGCACCAGGAAAATGGCCAGGTTTCCCAACTGCTACTCTCTCATTAAAGAGAATATCAGCTGTGTACTGTATAAATTTTCCCCAAAAATCCTTTTCATCTTGTTCACCTTCAGAATCTTCACTTTCATTGTTACTTGTTTCATCATTAGTACTAGTTTCTGTTGTCTTTGTTCCAGCGTTGGATACAGAATCACTTGGTGCTACACTTGTGACAGTTTCCACATCTTCCCTAACTTCATCACATACATCTCTTCTGTGCTTTCTCATTACATGCCGATTGTAGGAGTATTTTGTGGCAAATTGTTTGTTGCAAAGATAGCAGGGGATTGTTGCAAACTCCATTCTTACTGACTGGTTAGACATACATAACTTATTGGTCTGGAAATAAAGCATTCTGGTTCTAGCAATGGTTAACAGTTAACTGGTTCACAGTTAACAGCTAACTGTTAGCAGAAGGCTGCATACTTAGGGTAGGGACTAGTGTTTTGATAAAAAGGGTAAATGCACTTCATGGCCAGCCAGATGCATCCCCACTGCAATTGGTTAACCCAGGAAGAAAGTTAACCAGTTAACCATTAGCCACATCAACTTTGAACAAGTGTAGGCATTTCACCTGATAAACCCTACTACTTTGATGAAGAGAATAAAATAAAAAAAACAGTTACAACAAAAGATGTTGGTCTGAACTGCGGAGATTATTTATTCACAGAATAATTCTCTATCAGTGCAAATAAATGCACCATGTGAATAAAGAATGTTAACAGACTTACCCAGCTAATGGTTAACTTTCTATACTTGACCACACTATTATTGGGCAAGTACCAAACCAGTCAGTAAATATGCACACATCATGCTATTATGGGACTATCATGATGGCCAATAAGTAGGGCTTTAGCCATTACATACCTGCAGGGAAAAAAGATAACAAAGAATGTAAACAGAGATACCCAAGTATTGGTTAACTTGCTATTCACAAAGGATTATTGGTCAAGTACCCAACCAGTCCGTACATATAAATATATTATGTACTATCATGAATTTTCTCCTCCATATAAGAATGGCTTTTAGCCATTATATACCTGGGGCCGCAGTGGCTCAGTGGTCTAAACGCCCCACAGCTTGCATAAAGGCATCAATGGCGGCACCAACGGTGGTTCAAATCCCACATGTGTACCTGGAAAAATTACGCAAAATTAGAGACAGCACTATACATTATAACATATGAGACAAAGCGGCCCAAGCCTAAGGTTAAGCTTAAGGTTAAGCCTAAACCCTGGGGTTAAGCTTAGGACTAAGCCTAATCCCTAAGGTTAAGCTTAAGATTAAGCCTTAAACCTTAGGGGGCAAAGCTTTTGAGGGCCTTACGTTTATGGGTCTTAGCGTCCCCAGGGTGACTATATACAGTAGTGCCAGCTAGTATTGGCGTCGTGTTCCATGCTACGGCCGTTTTGGTCCCAATCGGGGGCCCTCCGTAGATCGACATAGAATAGAGAGAGGGCCCCCCCAATCGGGGGCCCGGGCCCCTGATCGTGGGCCCCGTCTGTGAAAAAAAAGGAAAAGAAAACGAAGCGAAAGCCGAGAAGGAAAAAAGAAAAACATCTCCACTTTTGCATGCATTATTATAGGGGCCCCCGATCGGGGGCCCGAGCCCCCGATTGGGACCAAAACGGCCGTAGCATGGAACACGAAGCCAATACTAGTTGGCATAGTCTTTCTTCCTTATGTAGTCTTGCTTTTACATATTGCACTTCTACGGCTCTTGACCCAGATCATGGGTCAGTACAAAATAACCTGCGAACTGGCGAAGATTTTGAAATTTTCGCTCACTTTTCAGCTGGAGGGAATAACGTTACATCGAATTCATCTTTGCATGAGCAAAATTCCAGAGGGAACTCTACAGCAGCACTGGACAGAAATGTAACTTCGAAATTCGATTCACTAAGAAAATTATTGTACACGAAATCCTGCAAAAGGTAACAAAAGGCTGGTGAATGCTGCAATATTTTGCTGAATTTTTTTAGCCTAACCGTAGAAATCAGCCGCAGGGAGAGAACTGCTGCTTTCATCGGCGTCGGAAAAAGCAAAATGCCTGCGTCATTCTTTTACTGCAACTGCTGCTACTGGTTATTGTAATCGTCATTTTATTTCTTTCCTCTCCACGGGAACAAACACGTGCCTGGTCAAATGCAACGACGGTTCGTAATCAGAGCCCTCCTTCTACTTCGGGTAGCTTAACGGTCACCAGAGAACAGAGCGATGTATTCATTGATCAGCGGTCTAGCTTCAGTGGACTGGAGTTGTCATCTCCTGAACTGTCTCAAGCTGTGAATTCGGGACTTTGGCGACAAGACGGACAATGGCGTAAGAATGGGTGGGATTTTTATGTCCACTCCACACATCTATCCCCCCTCCCCCTCACAGCGCCCATCATGGGTACATAGGGTACATAAGGTACATGGTACATTGGGTACATAGGGTACGGACAATGGCGTAAGATTAAGAATGGGTGGGATTTTATGTCCACTCCACACATCTATCCCCCCTCCCCCTCACACCGCCCATCATGGGTACATAGGGTACATACATAGGGTACATTAGGGTACATAAACCCGGCCACCTAAGTTTCAGGGCTGCGCAACCTCAGCAAGCGGACCACGTTGCTTAAAAATTTAGATGTGATGAGGCTTGGTCAAAATGGAGCTGTTCTTGCAATACCTCAGAGTGATGGTATTACTTCTCCGTTCTGGACTGGACGCAATACCACTACGGTGCAACTTCTTCCCAATGGCAGTTTTCGTAGTGCGATATCTGGAAGATTCAAATTCAAAATCCAGGTTCAGTTCAGTTTGAGAATTTTTTTAGACCTCTCAAACAACGCAAATTTTGTTCTGCAGGTATGGTTCTACGATATCAATGTTGTTCACCGCCAATTCTCCTGCAGCATAGAACGCATCACACGTCGCTCCATCAAGGGCAAGCTTTCTTACAAAATGCCATTATACTGCGAAAGACGAGCCAGTAAAAGTCCCTGGGTCCTTTGCGATGGCTCCACTGAAACTTTTCCTTTGGCGAAAGGTGACATTATGCACGTCATTTTTCCAAAACTCATCCCATATGGGGTTACAACAATGTCGCTCGAAATCGCGTGCCATTGCCCAATAGGTCATGCACATTCATAACGTTAACTCTCTCCATAATGGTTAGTACCGCCGTGCCCATGATTGTGACTTGCCGCGGGCGCCTCACGGGTGGCCCTTGGAGTGGGAAACTCAAATTGTTCCAGGCGCCCACAATTTTCCTTTTTTCGTCCAGTGCTTCCAGTCAATATTCTTGGTTGCCCGCGAGTACGTCATGGGCATGGCGAGGTAGTATGTACGTGAAGAGCGTGTGCAGTTGTGCTGTGCACGTAGACGAACTGTACGTAGGTAGTGCCGTGTACGCTGGGGTATGTCTGCGTGCAAGTTGATGCAATTTTCCCTTGTCCACATCTTTCTCTTCAGCCCAAATTTCAATCTCAAGAGGTGAAATTTTGCAATGAATTGGATCAATGATTTTAGGGGCAAAACAGCTTACCTTTACCTAGTACTGTACAGTACTACCTTGCTTCAGGTTTTCCCCAAAATCTTGCGCCTCGACATACCCCTGCCTGACTAAACTTATTACATGTCTCGATTGTCATTATTGTACAGTTTGCGTTTTTTTACGCCGAGAAGAGTGTGCAGTGCACAGTTAGGTACAAGGCAATAGGCAGGCATAGCCGTAAAAGTATACGTTTGAGTAGTTTGAGCAGATGTTTGCTCGTACTGCAGGTTATGTACATTCTTCACGGGTTGCAATATGCGCTACTAGACTACTGGGTTGGGCCGCGAGGTGACCCCTCTGAATAATCCTGACTTTCAGTGCAACATTTGATCGGCGTCGGCGTCGCGGTCGACGTCGTTTATTCTTCGCTTTTTTTCTCGTTTCTAAAACCCAAACCACGCCGCCCCCGCCGCCGATGCCAATCAAATGTTACACTGAAATAAAGTCACTATTACGTACCTTGCGACAAGCGCAACTCAAAGCTGTAAGCGTCTATGTACTCGCTAAGAGGGTTGGTATAGTAAATGAAAATAGAGACCTTATGCAGCACAATTGTAACAGGGGCAGGGGATGTAAGTATAAAATTGTTCTGCTGATTCTGATGACACGGTACACATACTGACATTTGCTTGGAATGGTATCGATGAACTGTGATTCTCGTACGTGTCTTGTATCCTTGAGGCTTCGATATTGTAATTTAATTTGTAAGTTTAAGCGAATGGATGTTCGTGAACCATGTCCGCGCAAATTTTAATAAGAACGTACATAAAAGTACATACATAAGTATGTATGCATGTATGTAGTATGTACAATACGCTCGTACACAGTACATCGTATGTACTGTTGCACAATGGAATGTATATGTATGTACCTAAAATGCATCATCATGTACGATGTAGCACAATGTTCTTGAAATGGCAATGTACGGTACGTACATGTACGTACTACTTTTGTACTGATCGGATCATGTGGCGTGATGCTCGATGCTACTAGTCACTGTTTGTTGACATTCATAAGTTGCATAAATCCTGTTCGGGTGGTCGGTCACGTGAAGACTTTTCGGTCCGTAAGTGATGTGTAAAGATTTTTATTACAAAATTTCACGTTTGCTGTGAGCTTTACCCATCCGCATCTGCCTGGGGGACCCAAAGGTTTTTCACTGCTGCATGCTGCAACCCTACTTGACCCACGGGCCCGATCTATTACTGTAAACGATGAAATTTTTGGACGGTGGAAATTTTCGGATAAAAAATTCTGTCCGAAAATTTTAACGTCCGAATTTTACCGTCTTTCCTACATACGTAGTCTACAGTACATTCATATGTAATACAGTAAATGTCGCTGTGCGTGCATGCACATTGAGGTCAGACATCTGTCCGAAAATTTCCCCATCCGAAAATTCAACTTCAAAACTCAACTCTCCATTCCATACCGCACGCATCCTCTTCTACTACCATTTATCAGCCCTTACATACTGCTACTTGTAAGGGCTTCACTCCTGTTTGGCCCTCAGGACAAACGGCTGGTAATCATTAATATCTGCCGCTCAGACAGCATCTCTACTTCCAAAAGACAGCACACCAGCCTCTACGTACTGCTAATTGTAAGGGCTTCACTCCTGTTTGGCCCTCAGGACAAACGGCTGCTAATCATTAATATCAGCCCTTCAGACTCCTCCACTCACACCTAGAATGGTTGCCTTTTTATAAGCTGCTTGTTTGGGAAAATACTAGGCCAGCGAGTTTTATTTGGGCCTTTGTTCGTGCTGCGACAAATAATAAGAAAATATTAAAATCCGGCCACCTACGAATTAAGGCTGCATATCTCTCTCAGCAACCAATGCACCGATTGAGCAACCACAGCTACCACAGCTACGATATCAATCGATTCCTTGAACTCTCTTCTTTCAAATGAGCCATTCGGTTCATCATTGACTGAAACTCACCAATTGTTCAAAAGACTCAGGTGGCCGGGTTTGTTTCATGACCGGGTTTACCCCACAGTACCGTCCGTGTTGATTTGTTCTTTCTAGAGCATTGTGAACGATGCAGAAGAGAGCAACAACAGTGCCGATCGGTTATTTGAGTCGTCGGAGAATTTGGAGTGTACACAGGAGCCGCAACGATTTGCAGATGTAAGGAATAGTGAATGCGTTTATATTTATTGTCATGATTGTGTATCTTGATAATAATATATCAAATATTGCGGGAAAAACCGGACAGCTGAAAATTCCGGAACTACAGTACGATTCTGCACTAACTATCACACACAAAAAATAACTCGCCAACGAAGACATTCTGAAAGAATCTGTCAAAACCTCCACGGCTAATTTTCAGCGGGATTTCCAAATCAAAAAGCCGTTTTTTCTATCTGCTCTCAGTGTCGAGATCTCGCCGATTTCCTTATATACTGAAATCGCCAAAATGGGCGTCGACCATTGGGCAATTCTAAACCTCGCAAACGGCCGAAAAATCAAAAGTGGTAGAAATATGCATAGGCCTACGTGACGAAAACAATACAAATGGGCATCGGGCGTACAGGGTCGTGGGGTGTAGTGGTTTAGCGTCTGCCAAATGTCGACGCGATTTCATTGCATAAGGAAATCGGCAATATCTCGACACTGAGAGCAGATAGAAAAAACGGCTTTTTGATTTGGAAATCCCGCTGAAAATTAGCCGTGGAGGTTTTGACAGATTCTTTCAGGATGTCTTCGTTGGCGAGTTATTTTTTGTGTGTGATAGGGTACCATGGGGGAAAGTCGGCCACCTAATCAGATCTCAGGAACCCGTGCCTGAAACAAAGCAAGTAATGTACCAAAAGACAGGTCTTTTGAAGCTGAGTTTAGGGTGCCAAGTGCGACTGAATTACTAAACTTATTTAGAGAGTTATGGCGCTTTTTATCCTGGGGGGTAAAGTCGGCCACTGGGGGTAAAGTCGGCCACCTAAGAAAAAAGTGTATTTTGAGACTCCCATAGGACGAATATCAGGGTGCGGTCAGTTGCAACAGAAGCAGAACAGCTGTCAAATGCATCGGCCAGCCAAATAGCCAGTCAATTCGCTCTAACTAACAGGTGGATGGGCGTGAATGAAACAATTTCACTGCCAGTACAGTGTTGTAGTATCCTTCAGTACTGGGGGGTAAAGTCGGCCACCTATGAATCCAGTACTGGGGGGTAAAGTCGGCCACCTATAGGAACCAACTTGATTCTCAAGCATATTTTTGAGACTGTCAGGACAAATTTAGGGGTGTCCCTGTGGCAAGAGAAGCAGAACAAGTTGCCAAACTGGATCAGCTAACTAATTGCTAAAAATCAGCTCAAACTAGGAAGAATTTCGCTGACGTTACAATGTTGCAGTTTCCTTCAGTACTGGGGGGTAAAGTCGGCCGGCCGACTTTTCCCATCCTTCAGTACAGGCGTTAGGTGGCCGAAATTACCCCACTAAGTACTGAAATTGTTTTTTGCTATATCTCCAGTACCAGTGGGGCGATTTGGTTGAAACTTCGCCTGGGGGTAGGGTACGATGCCCCCTTGCCCCCCACATACAGGGTGTTCATTTATAACATACAGGGTGTTTTTGCGCACTGTCTAAAGTTTGGTCATTTTTGATCTCTTTTTGAAAAACGTAACCCGTGAGCTTGATGTTTCAGCGAATGGTGAACCCAATAGCTCATTTGAAAGAGGAAAGTTCAAGGAATCGATTGATATTTTATTCGTCTCAATCGGTCGCATGGTTACCGAGATATACTGCCTTGAAGCTTAGGTGGCCGAAATTTCCCGTGGCCGACTTTCCCCCATGGTACCCTAGTTAGTGCAGAATCGTACTGTAACGTTCCCTTGTCCGGCTGACCCAATTGGTTGACGTCGAAATCAATAGGTCTGGCTGCGAAAAAACAGCTTGATGTCTGGATTTGCCCCTGCTCAGTCTTTCCCCACACTACCCTACTCTTACATCGGAGGTGACCAATTTCTTTGTTAATTTTAGAGTCAAGCAAAAACGCAGGGCGATCAAGAAGAGGGTGATAAGTGTTTTGATGGACTGTTTGCAGATGTAAGAAGGAGCATACTAGCTCTATCTTTGTAGTTATGCAATCTTGGTTGCAAAGCTACGTATGAAGTAGAGGATAGGTACACGTATTTTTTAATCTTTCATGTTTTTTAGAGTCAAGCACCTGGTGGAACGCCTAACTATTCATACGTAAGTTTTTCGTTGTTTGTCTTCTTATAAGTTACTTGGTAATGCTGCTCGCGTATGATTGTAGTTATTTTTTGTTTTGTTACAGACGCAAGCAACTCTCGCTCAAGATGACTTTGCTGAGGAAGTTGAGAATGCAATGGGAGGCCGTCAATTGGCTGATGTAAGAGGAAGAATATTCGTTATTACTGTGGGGTTCGTTACGTTACCTTACGTACATGGACCACCAGCGTTTTGCTCACCGGGAGCTTCCAGGGGTGCTCTATTATTTAGTGACTAAACCAGCTGGGTACTTCGGTAGGGAAATCGTACACAACTCAATCTCGGTGCAATAACCGGTCCAGATGTATTTGACGCAAAATCTCTGAGCTTAGTAGAATAGCAATACTAGTTTATGTACTTGTACTGTAATTCCAAATTTTCCCTGTTAGGTATACCCTACTTTATGTGTAAACGATGCACCACATGATTCTGCTTGGATCTGCTAGCGTTGTTTTTGCTTTTAGGATCAAGCTCCAAATAACCAAGCAAAAGCCAACTGCAACGACGCCGAAGAACCCTCGCCGCCGTTACAAGAAGGTAACTTTCTCAACGAATCTACGGCTGCCCGTGTAGCTCAGTTGGTAGAGCGGCGGCCTTTCTCGCCGCCATGAGTTCGAGTCCTGCCTATGCAGTACGGCTTTTCTTTCTATTTAGAGCTACTGCTCAGTACGCAGGAGGCTTTCGCCCCTACCCAAGCCTACTTTGACGGCGTGGCCCAGGCCCCTGTGAATCCGCTATTAGAATCCCTGGACTCTGCGTCTGTAGAGGATGCGTACGAAACACCGCCGGAGGAACGAAAAGAGGCAGAAGTAGGGGACGGTGGGGTAAATTTGTCCGTTTTATTGGTGGGATAAACCCGGTTATTCAGGTAGAAAGAACAGCTTTGAATTGATGAGGCACGAAAAGAGGCAGAGGTAGGGGACTGTGGGGATAAATCCATCCGTTTTTTGGTGGGATAAACCAGGTCCTTCAGATAGAAAGAGCAGCATTGAATTGAATAGAATGGTGACCGGAGTTACCCCGCGGGAAAGCTCAAACTCTGGAGATGTCGTTTGTACCTAGAAGTCCCTTGTTCTTGCAGTATTGTGGGGGAAACCTGGACACGGGGTAAACCCGGACACCTAATATTGTATATCTCAGCAACCATGCAACCGATTGAGACAAGTGTTCTACCAATCGATTCTTTGAACTCTTCTCTTTCATCAAGTGAGCTACCACGTTCATCTTTTGCTGAAACGGCAAATTCAGAAAAACTTGGGTGTCCGGGTTTACCCTGTGTCCGGATTTTCCCCACATTAACCTAATTTGCACAGTACACTGCGTAATGGGGAACGGTGTAGAGACTGTATAGAATGTCCTGATGTGTGCGTGATCGATGCATCCATACTTTTCAGACGTCCGCTCCAACAGACGAACACCCCCAAGAGGAAGGTGCTCCTGATCCTCTACAGGAGTCTATGCCTGCCCAATTTGGCGAGGGAGAGAACCGTCAACTACTCCAGAAGTCCCTGCAAGATAAACAGGAAGAATCTACGATAATCACCCCTGCCGTTGTGGGTCATATCGATGACCCTTTGGCCGAAACGCAAGCCTACTTTGACGGGGCTTGGCCTGTCATGGATACCAGAGTGGCCTCATCTGATATGGACCTCGAAAAGGGTGGAGGGCTGCCGACTGAAAGGCAGGCAGGGATGGACTCTAATAATGATGGAGGGGAGCCAGCTGCTGGAAATGGGGAGGCCAATCTGTTTGAATCATTGGGCCTTGCACCGAGGAATACTGGACAAGGCACGGACAACGGAAAGAATGCTGACGGACTGAAAGGTAAAGCGAGGTTCCGCGTAGCGTATTTTGGTGCACTATTGCGAGGGTATGTTGAAGCTAATTTGGGGTATGTTTTGGTTTGTGTGAGCAGAAAATCATAGACGTGGGGTATGCTGATGCGGGGTATTGTTCAATTTCTTAAAATCTGGGGAGGTGAATGGGGTTATGTGAGGGGGTTGGTCGGTGTGTGCTGTGCTGAGAACATTCCTCCAACTGACCCCAGGCCGACGTCTGCTCTTTGGTCAAACTGTGACATTCTTTGCAATATTTTACAACAGGTGGTGGAAGCAAGGACGTTGTTCAGAAAGAGGTGGTGAGCAGTGCTGAGGCTGAAACTGCGAGGATTTTGGCTCGGAAAGGCCACCTCCTGAGACTATCGCCCGTCAAGAGGAAAAGGAATGAGGATGCAGAACAGGATCCCTACTCGATGACGCAGGTGAGCTGAGGAGGAGACTTGCAGGGTAACAGGGTAAAGCGGGGGGGGGGGGGGTATGATGAGAAAAGCGTGGATTAGGCAGCATGGTTATGAGGAGTAAACCCGGCTACCTAGTACTGAAGGTCACTGTTCCTGCTACATACTATTCACGAGTTGCAGTAAAGAAAGTCGCGAGCTTTTTTAGTGCACCTTTTGATCGTCGTCAGCGGCTCGGTCGGCGTCGAGGAGGCAGCTGGGAAGAAAAAAATCGAGTTGAGAATAAACGACGCCGACCGAACCGCCGACTCCGATGAAATTGAGCGATCAGCTCGTGACCCAGTACTTTCTTTTACTGCAATTCGTGAATAGTGGGTGACCGAGTGTATTTCAAGAATGAAACGACCGGGTTTGCCCCATGCCATGGTACCCTAGTGATAGGGTAGGGTATCGTGAGGTAAAGTTGGTATTGCGGGGTAACGCGGTCCCTCTTTTCTACCAAAAAATTATGGATGTTCATTTGGATGGACCCTCTTTTACCCCATGGCCATAATCCCTTACCTTGAGGGTATTTCGTATTGGCTTTATAGCCTTGACTTTGCTATGTCGGGACCCGAACCAGCCGTGTACCTACCTACTTGCCAACGTTTTAGCCACTCTGCCACGCCTTCTGTTCTTTATTCTAGTGAAACAGTAGCCATTACCTGGTTAGCGTGTATGCATGTGTTTGCTTGCTTGTAGGATACCGACATGACCCCACCGATGAAACAGCTTCCCTTCTCATCCTCCTCTGTCAAGAAATCCTTGGCTGCGAAGGTGGAGCAGCTGAAGAAGACTGCTGGGACTGGGACGCCTCGCTTTCAACTGTTCAATGCCAACTCGAGCGACAAGAAGAAGCCTGGCAGGAAGCGAAAGCAAGCGCCACCGCCGCCCAGCACGATAGTGACTCGTCCAAAGCCACTACCGCTGATGATTTATACAGAGAAAGCGGAAGGAGCCCGGAAACAGATCAGCCCCTACAAGAGCGCAAGTGCAAGGGGCAAAAGGGGAAAGCAAGAAACGGTAAAGGGAGATGATGGATCTAGGGTACTGTCGGGTAAACCCGGACACGGGGGTAAACCCGGACACCTAGTATATCTCTGCAATCGTACGACAGATTAGATTGAGACAAGTACTCTACCATTCGATTCCTTGAACTCTCCTTTCCAAATGAGCTACCATGTTCATCATTTGCTGAAGCGACAAGCTCAGAAAAGCTTAGGTGTCCGGGTTTATCCCATAGTACCCTATTACTTCTTTGACCATTAATTTTTTTACGATGCAACCTCAATGGAGGGAGTTTCCCCCTTTTGATTGAGGGAGGTTTCCCCAACTTTTCGTTTTGAGCGGGTGGTTGGCGAGTTTCTACCCTGGACCTCTCGCGTGGTAGGCAGACGACTTATCCACTGGGCCATGGGCTCGTCCCCTTGTTTTTCGCCAGAGGCGGTTTATTATGATGATTCTGATGGTCCATTCACATTGGAGACATGCGCTCGGCGTGTCCATGGCTCGACCCATACAACGGCATGGACAACTGTTGATGTGCCGAGCTCACGTCGAGCGCACACTGGCTCCAATGTGAATGAGCCTTGAGTAGTCTGTTCTGTTTTCTTTCAGGCCTCTGGTAGTGTCGCTTCCTCTGGTTCAACTTCAGTTGCACCAACGGTCACTCCGTCTACATCCTCCGACGTCAAAACCTCTGCGCCATCATCAAAATCCGTCGCTAAAAACAAGTCCAGTTTGTCCGACTGGATGCACACGCCACCTCCAGAGTTTGTTCCTTCGCATCCAAAAGAGATGAAGCCTAAGACTGGAAGATTCATGAAGGAGCGTAGCAAAGAACAACAGGCTGCAGTGGACGACACATCTGCAGCTTCCAGACTCCAGTTTCCCAGTCCACCCGAGGAAGCAGAGAAACCTCCAGCTGTCCATGCAGATCACACGTACATAAGAAAACCTTCTATGGAGAAGGATGAAAGCACGGACTACCAGAACTTTGCAAAGGAGGAGGAGGAGAAGAAAACTTTGCGCGTATCTGAACGGAAGAAAGAATTGGTGAAGCCTTTTGAAGGGAAGCAGGACGGATTCCTGGAGTCGGTAGACCCAGGGTTGGTGGTCAATGCGGTGGATGAGAAGCCGGTTGAAGGGGAGAGCATGCCAGATGAGCTTAATCTGCTGAGAACACCAGAAACGCATGGAATTGAAGCCATGGCGATGCATACTGCTGGCGAGGATTTGGCGAATTCCAAGGGGATACAAGATTTCCAGCAAGTTTTGGATGACCTAAGTGGTGGAGGGAAGAATAGGAGAAGGAGGAAGCAACGCGAAGCAATAGAGGAAGCGGAGAGGAAAGCGAAAGAATTTGAAGAATCGGATAAGAAAAGGAAGGAGGAAAGACAGAAGAAGAGAGGCGGAGCGGGAGAAAAGGCGGAGGAAACACCGAAGAAAGGGGGGAAGAAGAGAGGGAGGGGAAAGGAAGAAAAAGAAGAAAAAAAGGAGAAGGACAAGAGTGTGGCACGAAGAGGAAAGGAAGAGGAGGAACAGATAATGGAGAAGAGAGTGACACGGAAGGAAAAGAATCAGGCTGCAAAGGAGAAGACTGTGACACAGAGAAAAGAGGATGAATCGGTACTGCCACAGAAGGAGAAAGAGCGAGAAGACATAACGAAGAAGAGTGTGACAGGAGAGATGAAGCAAGAATCGATAAGAAAGGAGAGTGCGACACGCAGAGTCAAGAAGGAGATAAAGATAGAAGAAACGGCAGCGAAAGAGGACGAAGGCCTCAGAAGGAGTGTCAGGAACAGAAAGGCAAGTGCAATAAAAAGAGAGGTACAATCTGCAAAGGAAGAAGAGGTGCAAGAATCTTCTTCAAGAAAAGATGCGAGAAGGAAGAGAGCCCGGTCTCCCACGCCTGCTGAGCTGAAGAAGGAAGTAAAGCAGGAAGGAAGCACAAAGAAGAGGAAAATGAAGGCAGAAGAAACGGATGAGAAAACACCGAAACAAGAAAAGAAGGCAAGGAAAGCGAAGAAAAGCGCAGTGGTGGTGGAGGAAGAAAATACGCCGAAGCTTAGAAGACGTCAGTCCGCTTTGCTTTCGGAAGAGAGCGGAGGAAACTCGCCATTGGCGTCCCCCTTGCGGAGACGAGGAGAAACATCTGGTCGAAAAGTGGCGTTGTCTTCTCAGCGGTTGAAGGCGAAAGCGGTTAAAGTGGCGCTGTGCGGTGGACCTGGAGTGGATAAGAAGGCGTATGCAAAGGTGAGAAGACTCTTTAGGAGGGTAAAATGGGCAGATTTGGACACTATCGTACACAGAGGGTTTCATGGGGTAAACCCGGCCCCTTTTGTATCTAATCCCCCATTGGACTCGCTTCCTCTTAAATTTTCGCCCCAAAAATTTTAGGCCACCATATACCCCTGGTGCAGGTAAACTCGGCCACCCACGTATGGAGAACTGCTTTCAGTACTAGGTGGCCGGATTTACCCCATGGCATCCTACTACATACGTTGGGATACCTGTGGGGGAAAAGAATGACAGCGGTAAATTTCTGGACTAGTGCGGGGTAATAATTCACAGGTTTTGGTACCACGATCACTGTTTTTTTGCCCTTCCAACTGGAAATAGTTTTGGGTGGCCCAAATTGCCCCAGCTCGAATTTACGCCCCCGGAATTATAAATCATAGCTGTGTGGAAAATTTGAGCCACGAGGACCCTACTGTATTTTTCCATACAACCTATGAATAAAACTATAAGTACAGGGTGTCTCACGTAGACCTACCTAACGACTCAGCCTTATAACTTCCGTACTACAGTAGATATCGAGCTGAAATTTTGTTCCCAGAAACCCAAGAATATACCATACTTTGTGGCAAAATTTGAGTCAGATAGGCCCACAACGAACGAAATTACAGGCTTATATATTTTTGGCCCTGTTTTATCAGTTTCCTGCACTGAGCATGGTTTTGAGATTAGAATCTTTTGCTCAGCGTGGTCTAGCAGCTTATCCAACATGGCAATATGGAGGTACAACAATGGCTGAACATCACCACAGTCCAGAACACAAAGGATTCAAAAATACAGGCGATTTGCTGCCCATAACAGCCTTCAAGGGTCTGTCGAGGTCAATAGTGGCACCACTGATTTCGAAATGCTGAAAAAAGTGGTCGCAACTTTGCAAGCTCGTAATTTCATCCCTGCTTGACGTACCTGGCTCAAATTTTGCCACAAAGTATGGTATATTCTTGTGTTTCTGGGGACAAAATTTCAGCTTGATATCTACTGTATTACGGAAGTTATAAGGCTGAGTCGTTAGGTAGGTCTACGTGAGACACCCTGTATCTTCTCTTCGTACGCAGCGTTGGGTTTGTTACTGGCTACTTACTTACAGTACATGTTGACTCTTCTGAGTATTGAGTAATCTATGTATCTGCGTGCATAGCTAGCTTATATTGTCTAACGTCTAACGTTCGTACGTCCATGCGTACGCAGAAAATATACTCTGCTTGTTGTTATATGTGCACAGATTATTGAGGAGCTCGGTGGTGAGGTGATTGACTGTCGAGAGGGCGAACGTGATTTTCGACACCGAATCGGGAAATGTACTCATGTGGTCGCTAAACAGGTAAATTGTGAGAGATGCGAGGACAGCAGAATTAGCCTGAAAAATTGGGCGGCCAGTGCGTGAGTCGAACACGCAGCACAGCACAGGATAACGCCCCTATTAGTGCTCGTCCCCATCTGACCGCACAGCACAATTTCTCAAACTTCCCCTCTTGTGCCTCCTCACTGGGCTTGTACACGCTCTTTATTGGTCGCACAGCAGCTCATTCACAGCGGGAAAATGCACTTGCCGTACGGTGTGTCGCGTCGAGCCCAGCGCGTGTTCCTGATATATGAATGCGCCATAGAAGTTGAGACAGCGGTGTTGAATGAAACTCAACTCGTGGATGTTTGATAAATAAAGATGCGCTATGCCGCGTTCAGATTAGAGACGTACATCCGAATAAGCATGGATAACCACGGGCTTTTTTCGGCTTACGTCCTTCCAACGTTTATCTCTAATCTGAACGCGGAAATAGCTGTTTGAGTGTTGTTTTAGTTTTTACGCAGCTCTAAGATCCTCTGCGCCGCTGGTAAACGCAAACCTATCGTGAATTACACGTGGCTGGACGAATCGGCGAAAGCTACTCGTTTTTTGGGTAAGCGAGCATGTTTTTCGTTTATACATGGACGTATACGTACGTACTAGGGTACTGTGGGGTAAACCCGGCCACCTATGCGCCATTGTATTGCCTTTTCGACAATTGATGAAACGCATGGCTCATTTGGAAGAGGAGAGTTCAAGGAATCGATTGATATAACATTTGTCTCGAGATATAAAGCCCTGAAGCTTAGGTGGCCGGATTTTTCCATGGCCTTGTTTACCCCATAGTACCCTATATCCACTAGTTGCGCTGTCACGTGGCCCGATTCGATGTGTGCCGACGGTCATTTTGTTTTCATGTATAATTTGGCCACCACTAATGACTCGTTCACATCGGAAGTAACGCTCGGCGCACGCCTCTGATGTGAACGGGCCAACTTTGACTTCGCCAAGAAATTCAAGTCATATGTATAGTTTTGTGTGTGTACTCCAGCATACGTGAATCACGGACAGAAATACGCGTATGACTTTCTATCTATTTTACGCAACACGACTTGAGTTCCATAGCGAACTTAGTGGCCAGCCTAATAGCCGGGTTTTTGTGCTTTGTTGAAGACCACGAAAAATATCTGCTCGAAGACCCGGCAGCAGAGGCGAAGTACGGATTCAAACTTGGCGCCTTTTTCGAAGCGGACTCAGTGCTGGCCGGCAACTCCTTCTTCCTTACGCCGAATCTGGAGAATCCCAACAAGGCATGCCTTACTGGTAAGGGAAAAAGTGTTGCATAGTTTGCCAGTCATGCACATGCATGGGTGGAATTTGGCGGTGGTAGGAAAGGAATTGGAACTCTCCCCTAATTTTTGTCTGGCGGCTTCAACCATATTTTGGCAATTTCTTTCAATAATTCTCCCCTTTTATTGTTGTGTGTATTGTGCAATGTATGAGCGAGGAATCGAACTCTCTCCTCGCCGCGTTTTTTGGTCCGCCTTAACCACTCGGCCATTGCGCCAGTACCATGTCATGTGTTCAAATTTCTTCTTCTAATCGTTACTGATGATGTGACCCCGGGGGTACGTACCTGGTAACTGAGGCACAATGCGCCCCAGTTTTCTATTTGCGCCAAAAGTTAAGCTGACAGAGCCACAAAATCACTGTATTCTGGATGTATGCCCCCCCCCCCCCCCCCCCCCCGTATGTGCTTGGGTGACATACAGTAGTGCTGGGTGGGAATCGAACCCTCCCCTGGTAGCCTTAACTAACCCCGCTTCAAACATACAGTATGTTTAGCGCCGTAGACCACTCGGCCATCGCGTCACTCCCCAATTTTCGTCTAATCTTACATTACAGATATGATCCTATGTTCGGGCGGCGAAGTGCTGGATCGGATCCCTGCTTTGTTGTCCTCTCGCTCCCGGTCCAGGGCCAGTGGGTCGGTATGGGTGGTGTCGTGTAGTCTGGACAGGGGTCACGAAGCGACTTGCCGCGGGTATCCAGTGGTCACCTCGGAATTCGTCTTTGACGCCTTGCTCAAAGGAGAGTTTTCCACTGAAAAGTATGTACGTACGTACTATGCGATTTGGATGGTGTGCAACTGTGCATGGTGTTGTGGGGTAATTTGGACTCCGATAGTCGAGTTGGGTGCTGTGCAAAGCCCAGTCTCAGTGCTGTACCATCGTCGTACAATGCTCATGTATCCCCGTCGTGCATGGTATATGGACCAGTTGCGCTAAGAATAATGGGTGTATTACATTTTTTCAGTGCATTTTCGATCGGTATGAGGGAAGGAGAGACGGTAATATGATGATATGATATGGTAATATATGACGGTATGATGGACCAAGGGTAATACAGAGGAGTCAGCTCGCGACCACCCAATTCTTAGCGCAACTGGTCCATAGCTTTGCATAATTGTTGTTCTGTCTCCACTGTATGGTACCTGAACTTTAGCTACGTGAGCTGGCGAGTTCCAATTCTACTACACCAATCTACTACTAGTCATGAGTAGATGTGTATTGTCGAATCAATAATTTTATGTTAAGACTTTATTCTACAACTTTGTTTCAGGCATGCTGTGAAGTGATTGCTAATGCTGGTGTGGTATATTTCACGATTGGATTGATTCGAGTGGAATACCTATTTGCGGGACATTTGAAGATTACGGGAATGTGCTATACTGCCATTTTGCCAGTGAAGGCACTGTTTTGTTATGGGACTCTTTTCGGTGAAGTACAGTATATAGGCCTACGTACTGTAGGTAGTGTCAAGTAGTGTTATTGTCGTTATCGTTTTGGATAAGTGGATAAGTTATGTACGTACGTAACTTACAGTACATACGATATACCATACCAATGGTTTCTATGTCGCTGTATTGAAGCTATCTTTATGGTCGTGCTGAATATTATTTGAATTCTTTGTTGCTCTTGCTTGCGCCATTGTTGATGTGTCATAAGATAAAGGACAGTCACTTATTTATTTACTATCCGGAATCAACGAATTTTTCTAAATCGGTGTCGTCGTTGACCTATTTATTTGATATCTATTTCAGCAAGATTCATTCGACTGTACTTATCTCGCACTGTGTGCACCTGACCATGATTCATCAAAATCAGTGCTAATTAATTTTTAGTACCAGTGGCCCTTTGCAGCTTCGCAGCAGTAAATGGGACAATCTCTATGCATCTGGCAACCCGTTTGCAAATCAGGCAACCCTTTTGCAGATCTGGCAACCCTGTTGTAGATCATGATCTGTCAACTTATTATGGATCTGGCAACCGTTTTGGGTAGTTGGCTAAAAGTTGCATATCTGGCAACCCTATCGCAGAGTTGGCAACCCTATGATGGCAGATCTGGCAACCCCTTTTCCGCATAGATCTGACAATCTTGCACAGCATCAGTCGAAAATGGTGGATGTAGCAACCCTTTTGCAGGTCTGGCAGCCCTTTTGCGCATTTAGCAATCTGGCAACCCTTTGTAGATCTGGCAACCCTTTAGCGCATCTCGCGTTTTGTTCCCATGTGCATTTTCGGGCGTGACCATTTGCTAACGCTGGCTTGAAAACCTGCGTCGTTTGGTTTCTGCGGCATTTAGTACTAAAATATCGATTATTGATCGGTTATTGGTGATCAGCTGATCAGATCAAACATCGAAGGCCTCCCTGGAGTCCTCGAGGGCATAAGCTCTTTGAAGAGCCTTAGATGGACGCTGTAGCTGCAAAATTGAGTGAGTGTGAGCGAATCTGCGCGCTTTTTGTACTAAAATATCGATTATCGATCGATTATTGGTGATCGGTTGATCAAATCAAAAATCGAAGGGCTTCCTGGCGCCCTTGGGCTTATAAGCTTTCGAATGAGCCATTAGTGAACGCTGTAGCTGCAAAACTGAGCGAGTTTTTCGCATCACAGACACACACACACACACACACACAGACAGACATCAGCCCTATTTGTTAGTAGATATGAATATGGAAGGACTACTTCAATAGGCTATAATTACGTAGCTGTTTTATGGCGCTCATTCATCGGGAGAGTATGGAACCCAATTGTAAAGGTATGAAAGCGTACAGTACGTATGTTTTCGTGCGGGTCTTTGATGGACGAGAGAACTTAGACTGGGAGTCATTAGTGCGTCACAGACGTGAGTAAACTCGTGGGGAATTCCCCGTAAATGTAATAAGCATAGGGAAGCCGGTGCAAACTCACCGTGTTCCTGCTTTTTGCTCGAGAAAGCTGAAATATCCTGTTGCTGAAATGAGAAGCTGACCATTACTGCGAATGCGAAAAATTCAACTGCTCAATGATCAGCGGTATGAATTGCGCTAAGAACTATGGGTGGTCGCGACTGACCCTTCTAGATTACACTATTTCTGTGCATTTTCCCTTGCTCTTGCTGATCGAAAGTGCATATATATTGAATAAATGGGTCAGCTTGCGACCACCGATAATTTCTTTTAGCCCAATTCCATAGTCGTTCCATAGTCGGTAATGATACAGAGATGATGATGCTATTTAGGGCGCTTTATTCATATGGCAAAAGCGAGAGAGAATAGAATAGTATCGCAAAAAAACATATTAGTATTGTTATGGATTGTGTAGGCCTATAGACTAGTATTGTCTAGTTTATTGTGTTATACAGTACGAAAGCATGAGTTTTGCACGCAGCGGGATAGACGAATATTATTCGTTCAGAGATGCAGGAAGCTTCGAGCGACGAGGATGGAAGAGGCAGGGATCAGGATGCTTGCCACCGTCGTTTGGCTTGCTTCTGCAACAGCAAAAACATACGGCATAATGTTCAAACTATGAAATAGGTTAGGTACAATTTGCACGATTTTGATCGTTTGTCTTTGACATAAACTTTCTCATGGATTTCTGGTACACTCATTTTTTATGCTGATTCCGACCATCGATACCATTTTTTCTATATGTTAACGGGGAAGTCTTGCCTAACCTTTCTAAAGCTCTTACTTTTCGGCGAAGTCGTCTTTTCATCTGCCTTGGGTGTGGTCGTGGTGGTGGTGGGCGCCGGTGTCGTTGGGGATGGTATCTGGTCTGGTCCTCCGGTTTGTTGCACTTGTCTTTCTTGCAGCAGCACATCTTGTAGTCGCTTCCCTCCTTGTACGGCCTCATTCCCTTGCCTATCTTGACCTTACAGCATTCGCCTTCGCACTTTGGCTTGATTCCCTCATTCTCCAGGACTTGTTTCACAAGTTTCTTTAGGTCGGACATTTTGCACGGTTCCTTGATTTCGCTGCCGGCGCATTCGTAAAACTTGTTCTTGTCCTGTTGATCCAACTGCTCTGTGGTTGTCAGGCAACCCGTGAAGGAGCCCGGGCACTTTGTCGGCTTCGGTTTCTCTCCTGCGTGCTTTCCCGTGTTCGTGTAGCACTAGCTGCGGTTCCTGAAGGGCCCATCATGATGGTGGCTATGATCGCCAGGGCCAGCAGAGCCACCAGTCGGCTCACCGTGGTCGTCATGGCACCTGTCGGAGGTCTGCACCTCGCGGCACATCCAACGATTTTGAGACGCGCGGAAGGAAGAGAATAGCGGAGGAGACGACCGACCGCTCACCAGGAGAAGACAGTGCAACAGTGAGGACGATAGAGATAAGAGACGCGCGGCGGAGATGAAGAAAAGAAAGAGAAGAGAGGAACGGACCGACCGACTGCTCCCCACGAGGGGCAGAGCAAAAGTGAACGCCGCGCCTTACTTTTTCGTGCCAAGTCCCTGGCGTTTCGTTTCTCTTTCCTTCCGCACCGGGGGCCGGAAATGCGTTTGACCGGAAGCGACGCATACGGAAACTAACAGTGCATTTTTACTAGGCGGCGTTTTCCGTTTGGCGTCGTTCTAAGCGACACCGCAGCTTCCACGCCGGTTGGGTCCAATACTTTTAGTAAATACTAAAAGAAATTATTGGACTGAAATTATTGTAGTACGTACTGGCGCTCCGTTTTTCGGTGCGCGCGCATAAAGTAGCAGTGTTATGGCAGTGATATTCATTCAGTATGGGTTCAAAACAGTAGTTGCTGTTGACCTCAAAGCTCAAAACAAAAAGCATGCGCCATAGTCTCAAAGTTAAAAGTATAAAAAACATTTCCGCCTATTACGTACAAATACTTACGTACCGGTATGTACGTACGTACAGTCCGTATACGGTGCAACATTTCTGAACCTGGTCGGGCTGTCGGATTCTCGGATATTATATTTATTTACTGCACGCACGCGCATATATGTCATACTTGCATTAGGTACATATCTACCTCGATTACTGATTGACATAACGCGCACCCGCTGTTTTCACAATACATGTACATACAGGAATGAAAATTACGCATGGCGATACTACCCATCTGCCCCCGTTGGCTAGTTAGTTGTAGTGGTGGTAGCCCATCCATTCATTATTCCCAGTTTTCCACGATAGCGTATTTGTAACTTTTTTGCGCGAAATATTGCAACGGATATATGTGGGATAATAATTGCGAGCGCACACCGCGGTCAGGGTTTACTAACTCATCATCATCCATCAACGCATGCGGGCGGAGGCTTTTTCGCAACCTGGTTTGCATTTGCAGATTTTGAGTTGAATAACCCAGAAATTGGGTAGTGTAAACTAGTAGGTTTACCTGTTGGCTGCTGTTCGTGTTGCTGGCTTGTTGCGGGCACACCAGTAATTAGTTCAGGAAGTCACACATGTGCTGGATTGCGCATATTGCAATATGAAACACATTTTACCTGCGGGAGAGCAGAGGTATGCATAATAAATATCCTGTACGCGGGCAAATGCGGATAAAAGAGACCGCCCACTAATATCCGCTACTGGATGGACAAGCCTAAATCACAAACCAAGCGAAAACTTTTTGATCCCTCACTAATCCTCGGTGTTTGTTATCGTTTGTATTTGATGACAGCTGAACTGAAATTTCATGTTGAATTTGTGCATCCAAAATTGAAGCAGCGATATATGGCGCAACAATATTGAGATCAGTATTCCATTCCACGGCAAATTTTGACATGACAGCAATGATCACTAATCTTTTGTTCGCATGAAGCGAGCAATAATTTTGGTCACGGCTTGAGATTTTTGTGTCGTCCGAGAACGAAACTGCGTTCTATCGGACGGCATTGAATGGAAAGAAGGTCAAGAATTTTGATTATATCATGTCGATTGTTATTTGATGGCCGTGACTTTCGTCGCCAGAAATAATGCAAAGTTTTTGCTGTATGACCTGGCTGACTTGTTGTTGCTTTTTTGAAAAGCTCGCCATTTTGCTGCGCTGATTACTGCTGGTTAATTATGACGCTCGTGAGGTAAGTAGTAAAGTAATGCGTACTACCGTACGTTGTACCTAGTGACTCGCCAAAATGTCAGTTTTTCTTGCGGCAACCGAAGGCAATGCCGAAAGATTTTGGACAAGTTTTTTGAGGAGGACCAGATGTTTTTTGCGGAGGTGCGCAAATTGGCGCGTGCCAAATCTTAAAATTCTTCCACGGGATCATCAACAACATGTAAAAAATTTCTGGGAGGCAAAAATTACAATGCCGTAGCCACAGTAATTATCCGACGCATGTACAGTACAGTATGCTTGCTTGCTACGCAGCACACTTCGCTTTGTCCCTCCGTACATCCATATCTTACCGGAAGCGTCATTTTGTCGTAAGATCGCTCAATCTGAGTCATGTGCAAATAAGATTCATGGCCCACTTGAAAGGAAGAAGCACGATGGAACAATGGAGGAAAAAATAGCCACCTTTTCTTTGGAACAATTTTATCGCATTCTTTTCCATCTGTAAATAAATACGGACAGGGTCAAAGCGTGCAGAGAATGCAAACAAAATGACACAACAATAGCTGCGGAAAAGATACTATCCAAAAGCGGCGACCTCTAAGAAAAGCGAAGCGTGAAGAGCGTGCAGATGAGGTGACAGACGAAAAGTGAGGAGTATGTAATGTTCCGTCAATAGCCCATTGGTGCTTAATATCCATTTCTTTCCTGGCCCAAGTTGTTGTCAAACAAGATCATAATCTTGCTGCTGAATTGCATGATCACTCCTTTTTGAGCCATTTGGCTGAAAAAGCGGAAAACCCAAAAATTTTGAAATACGTAGGTATACTCTATGTACATACCCTACCGTACGTTAGGTATGTATGTATGTACATACCTACTTAGACATAGGTTTAGTTAGGCTCAATAGCTTTTCCCTTTCAAAACT
>JASAMW010000014.1:0-16777 GCA_030247985.1 Epsilonema sp. ZAB3_2
TTAGCTGCTTTCTAATGTGGGTTAATGTACGTTTCCTCAATTTTCGAAATAAAGACTTACCTAGGTACCTACCTTCTGCGTAGCCATACGGTGTTGCATACATCACACCGTCCGAATTTGCCCCAGGCACCCCCCAACGTATGCACAAGCAAGCTCACCTTCTGAATAGCCATGGTGACAAAGACCGGCTTCTTCAGTCGCCTCCCTTCGCGTATTCCGGGTAGGGCAGCCGTGACCACCTTGGACACCACGCGTCTCTCCACCGTCACCTGTCGACCGTCCGCCAGTTTCCGCTGCACCGGACGCGGACGCAGATAGGCGCCCAGGTTGCTGGAGTAGGCGGCGAACACCACCGGAACACGGGATGACACTGGAAAGAAAAGAAGGTACAATAGTAAAAGGTAGGGTACCATGGGGTAAAACCGGCCACCTAGTAATGAAGGGTGGCCGGGTTTACCCCACAGTACCCTAGTACTAATGGTAAAATAAAGACGATAAAACACCACCGGAACACGGGGGGATGATACTGAAGAGAAGTTAGAATGCGCTGGCTCGCCTCGCCTGGAACGCGAGAGGTTCAAGGTTCGATTCCCTGGCAAATCTGGCCCAAATTTTTCTTCTCGATTCAACTACTTGCGTACGTTGTGCAGCGTTGATTCCGAAGGCCTCGGCGGGAACTTTCACACTTTCCATGGCCTTGCGACTGAAGCTGAGACTTGGAAACTGTACGTACGGCTGCACCTGAACCATCGTCACTTCCACCACTGAAACAACAACACAACACCTACTTCGATATGCAACACATACCATGGGAAAATGTACATGTACTGTACTACGTATTGTAACGAGCAGGGACAAAAACCAAATATCCATGTTCTAATCAACCCTTTGTGATTTTGAGACCAGATAGATAGATAGATAGATACACCTGGGGTCGAGTATTTTGATTGCATTGCAATGGAATGAGCTGTGTTGGTGCCATGACCGCTCCAAGCCTCCAAAATTCCTACTGTCCAGCCCAGTTTTTTTTACCTAACTGTACCCTACGTATGAAGAACTTGCTTACAGATATTTTTCGTCTCCTCCACCACGAGCGTATCATGCGGCATGGTTGCCGTTTCCCGCTCCTGTGCCATGGCCATCGCCAGTGCATTCGCGTTGCGCTCTATGCTGTCCATGATGGCTGCGGCGGATCGGACTCTTCTCAGAGGCGACAAATCCAGCCATGCTTCTCTGTTACGATCGTGAATCAGAAGATTGCTGGCTGCGACAAGAAGCTAAAAACATACATACCGTAGCAGTACATTATTATAAGGAACACTGCGTACATACACAGTATGTACAGACATACGAAGGTACTTAGAGTATAGGGTGATGCGGGGTAATTTGGGTCAACAGGGTACGGCAAGCCGGGGTAATTCGGGTATCTTCGCTTAGCATTGGCGAATCGGTGAAGCAATGATAAATGAAATCAAAACCGGTAGAGAAAATTAGAAACCCTTTCCTGTTTTCGTCTTTCCCAAACGAAAGATATAGGCCTACTAGTACTACGTGCGATGATGTGGCCGGAATTGAATAACTATCCACTGGCCCGTATATTACCACCCCGCAAAGTTGGCAAACAACCCATGTTTCAAAATCAGAACCCTTTCTTTCACCCGTCCTAAACATTGTTATGATATCGTAAACTCGTGAGAATGATGTTTCATCCAACACCCACCTTCTCCCATACATACCACCCATTCGGATCAACCCGTGAACTTGATGTCGCTCACCTCCTCCCCAACCCGTGAACTTGATGTGGCTCACCTCGTTCATCTGCTGCGCGAACAGCCGCCGCTCCCCGCTCGTCCGCCCGTTCATCTGGTGCACGGCGGCGTTCACCGCCGCCTGCAGTGCGTCGGTTGTGGCCAGAGCGTCTCCGCCGTAGATGCGATGCTGTTTCAGTCGATCGTAGGCGACTCTGGCCACATCCCTCGCGTCGTGCAGAGTGGCGATCTGGCGCGAATTCGCCTGCAGAGCCGAGGCCCATGGGGAGACGCAACGAGACAGGTCAGGGTTGCCGATCCAGACGCCGGCCTGACCGCAGAGCCACTCGGCGTGACTGCCTGAAATATTGGTGGGCAGTGTGCTGTGTTGATAAAGACATGTAAGCACAAGAGAAGCAGTTCGAAAAATTGGGCAGCCAGTGCCTGAGTCGAACACGCAGCGCAGTACGGGATTACGCCCCTCTTAGCGCACGACCCCATCTGACTGCACAGCTCAATTTCTCAAAAGGACTATCCCATCTTGTCCTGCGTTACCATAACAATCACCCGTGCTGTGTTGAGCAGGGTACTGGTGGGGTAAACTCGGCCGCCTAAGCTCCTTTGAACTTGTTTCAGCAACCGATTGATCACGAACCAAGTAGCTGACCGGATTTTCCCATGGCCGAGTTTACCCCATAGCACCCTGTTTAGCAAGAAGCTATAAATTCTTGATATGGAAAGAAAGAAAATAACAGGGTAGTCATATGGTAAATTCTGGACTTTTACTTCCCCACCCTTGACAGTCTCATAGCCAGCCAAAACGTCAAAGTCCCGAGTTTCCACCCATGAGACGACAAATTCCAGGTTCTGGGCCCAAAAATATTGTGATGGATGACCACGCTCCCTACAATAACTCAACTCGTGGATATCACACCTACCTTTGGTTCCACTGGGACACGAGACCAGCGTCAGGTGGCCAGCTTCCGTCTGCGGCCAGCCCAAATCCCTCCTGTTGCCCACTTCTGGACACACCGGGGGCAGTGGGACCGATGTTACTACTGTCGTGGTTGCCAGAGCTGTTGTAGTCTGCTTCTGAAGCACCGATGTTGCTGGTTGGTTTTGGCCGACGATCAACGGACGGGTCATACTGAAACAATAACCACATTCACCGGTCATGTACAAATAGTACTCATACTCACTAATGTCCGTAATACAGAGTGTCTCAAGTAGATGCACAGAGTTTGGTTGCAACAATGGGCGACCATATTGAGAGGTTGGGTAAGCCTACGCAGAGTCAAGCCAACCACTTTTGTAACTTTACTTCTTCACGAGACACCTAAGGTATTTATTTAGTCTGGTGGTACCTGTACGTATTCGCTACTTGCGATAAAAATTATGGGTGGTTGCGAATTTCATGCGTTTTTGATCGGTGCCGGCGGGGCACCGATAAAAAACCGCACTGAAATACAGAGGTCAGCTCGCGACCACTTACAATTCTTTGCGCAAGTAGAGAATACACGTGCATACTAGACCTTTCTAAGCTTTTGAATGGACCGGACCCTTCTTCCAACCTCAAATGAACCATACCGCAGTTTACCTGGGCATCTCTTCTGTTCCCTCCTGCACTTCTTCACCTCCTGTTTGCGTCGTGGGTGGAGTTTTCTGGGTTGTTGGTTCTGGAGCTGCAAAAAGACAACAAACTGCCGTGTCATATGATCCACCCCTTGTGTACATAAGTGCAGAGTTCGTACGTACAGTACATACGATAGGGTGCACTTCACATACAGTAATCCCACCACCACCACTGGCTACTAGGTGTGCATGTAAAACGTGAAATACTACGAACATGCCACTACATCCACCACCAAAACTGAATACATTGTCGTCTAGCCACAATATCTATCTGCAATACGGTATTCATGATTCACTTTCCAAAACCACATGCAACCGATATTATGGCGAATTCACAATGGAGAAAAGTGCGCCGAGCGTAAGCCCAGCGCAACCATGGCTGTCCATAACTTTGCATACACGCCGAGGAGCGTATGCCCAGCATTTGTGAATGCGTCTTCACTCGAAGGGGTAGGTTGTCGGTACAGAAAAGCATGAACACCGTAGCGAAACCAAAACAAAAATAAATATCGCCAACCAAACTGAACCTGCAGCGGTGCAAAAGAACTGAAGTTCCAGGTATTTGGAGATGTTGGGGCATGGGTTGGGTCTGAACGTGTTCACCGTCACCTCAACACGACAGGAGCGCCGACCATTGCACCTGCAAACCAACACCAAAACACACGATACCAAATAACGTCAGGATTGTATTCGCTGTATTGTGTTAAGACAATGGACAACATTTACATTCAATGTGTGTGGACGCGGACAACAAATGTGATCATTATTGATGTAATAGCTGAAAACTCAAGTCACCTGCGGATAAAATTACGAACCACAAGCTAGACAATTATTACACGGGCGTGAGGTGGTGAAATTGAGGATGCTGCTAACATTCAGATTGAGGTGCGGCCAACAACAATGAGACAAGGCGAAACAAAAACAACTGAATGCAGCCAGAGAACTTGCACTTTTCTACGGCGTACTAACTAGTTATTCACCTTTCCTAAAACTCCTGCACACGTACACCACTTCCAGGTATTTGTAGGTTTCTGGGCAATTATCATCGAAAACGTCATCGGTCGCTTCCACCGAACAGGAACTGCGCTTATTGCAGCTGAAAACGGCATTTGTCTTCCACATTTTTGCATAAAGTTAGGTCAGATAAGCCTACTGTACAGTGTACACACATGTAGAGAACACTGAAAATAAGCCTGGTTGATGTGCTGAGCAAGCCAAAGCTTGAGAACATAAAAAGTCAGCCATCTGTATGTGTTATTTATTCTCGGGATTATTGTAACGGTCCCTATACAATGCAAGTGCATGACATGTAGAGTTTACGTATACCTAACGGCAGGATTCATGCAAAAAGCATTGGGATGCAGTTAAGTACAGTACAGCACATAGTTGTAAACGGGAATATTTTCGGACAATAGAGGAAGCTCACATATTTTGGATAGGGGAAGTTTTTGGACAAAACGTGCAGTGACTGACTTGGCGCTGGTAAAATTTTCGGCAGATTTTTCTGTCCGATTTACCCAAAAATTTCCCCGTTTACAGCACGTAGTTATTTATACGCGGACTCTGGATGTTTTGGCAAGCGCACAAATAAATCAGCCAACGGGAGGAGTTGCCGATCATCATCCCTAGAAAATCCTCCAGAAAAAGTAGAGATTACAATCTGCTTCATCATCATTTACCTACCCACCTTCCTACGTACACTGCCCGCCCGTAGGTCAACTCGTACGTAATGTACGTACGTACGCACCTAGGGATAGGAATGACCACTGGTCAACGTCGGTGAGATGAAGACAAGTGACCGGTGCGACCCCATAAGTCAAGAAGCGATCCATTACAATTACTGTCAATTTCTCTGCCTGCGCACTGTCGCTTTTGCCTTCTGTCACGCCAAAGAAATCGTCGCTGCGTGTTCACCTTTTCAAGATGGATGACCAGCGAAACCCGCATGACAGGACAGAGATAGCAATGCGCATACCGTATTTACCGGTGCATAGCCCCATGGGGGTATGTAAAAATTGAGAGGTCCCATATGGGGGTATGCATAGGGGGGGGGGTTATGCATTGGGGGGGGGGGGGGGGTTATGCATGGGGCATTTTTTATGTTTTTGAGAGGTGCGCAGAGGCATATTTTTTAGGTCATAAGCACGTGTTTTAGGGCATAATTGAGGTCAAAACACGGTTATTCTAGTACAATACACCCCCAAGCAGGCCTATAGGCATCTTAGCTTGGTGTGGGAGTGGCTATGGGTACTATATGACCAGCTTACATAGGTAGGTTCAGGTACTGTACAGTACATATGGGGGTATGCATAGGGGGGGGGGGGGGGGGGTTATGCATTGGGCATTTTTTATGTTTTGCCAATATGGGGGTATGCATTGGGGGGGGGGTTATGCATTGGGGGGGGGTTATCTACCGGTAAATACGGTATGTGACCCTGTACGGTATGTGTACAGTAGTAGTCACACTGTTTTCTTGGAAAAACCAACGCCCAGCCGTAAGATAAGGCCACACACGGCTGCGCCTCTACCCTCAGGGGTGTGCGGCTTCTCTCTAAAGTTCAATAGGTCGGAAAATCGAATGATGTTGGTTTGGGGACGTATACTGTACGTACTGTTCATGTACATAATTATTGTTGAAAATCTTCCAAGACCTACGTCCCAAACAGCCCCCTCTTCTCCCAAACAACTAAACTCAAACATGCATGATTACGATAACAAGAAGCCACTTGAAACCTCGGCTACAAACACTCGAGTTATATAGCCGCCACCAGTGGCCAATGGCCAGTTAGAGGACATACGACCCACTCTCAGCTCGTTTAGGCCGACACATTTTTACGATTTTATTAGCGGCGGCCATTCACAACCCGCAGGCGGCATAAATTCGCTGGACATCTTGCGCCAATTAGCCCCTAAGTTGACCACAGTGTCCGGTGGGGGAAGATGGGCAATCAACGGCCTAATGACCCATCTTGTGATGTCATACACAACAGTAGGCCCGTCGTTGGCGTTACTTTTAAGGCTTTGGGAAAAATCCCGACCGCCGTCCATCTAGCCTACTTGCTGGTCATTCTGTGATGCATGCGGCCCCATTTCCAACACAAAGCGCGAGCGAGCGCTCGAAAAAGCCAAAATAACGGCCGACAGATTGAAACAAGAAACCCCCGCTCTCTGCCGACAAAAGAATAAATGCATGAGCCGCAGGGCTTTGGGAAACAAAAGGGGAAGAAGGAGAAGGGTGCGAAGTCTTCCCCTCCCTTTCCTGCCCCTGACTTAGCAGGACCTACCTACCGTACATGACAAATCGCCTCACATCTGTCCAAAGCATGCATGCACGCGCTGAAACTTTGACCACTAAAACCCGCCTTCGAAAAGAAAAGAAATTTCCTCCCTTTCTACAGACTCGACCCCCCGTTGGGCACAAATGGGCTAAGAAGCCGAGGGTCGTTTTGTCCTTTTTGTTTTTTAGCCCGACCCCTGCCTGACTAAAAGGCACTCTCAAGTGGCCGACAAGAATAACATTCGCACTGCAGAACAAAAAACGAAAGAAAATCCTATGTCCTCCCCTCCAAAATAAAAGTCTCACCCTTGGACTTCAGGTTTTACACTAATCCTTAGCCTAAACTCCGCATCCGGTGTCTGTTATCCACTCTCTTTCAAACATTCCCAAGCTTTGTCATCTGCTCTAATGTCCTCAAGCCTTCAAATTTCTTACAGGTCACTGCAGTTTCCCTTTCACCATTGAGGTTCCGTCATATCCCTAGCTGCGTCAAAATCCGCGTTCTACAGGTGCTAAGCCGACAAAAGCCAGTCCACCCGTTAGTTCCGGTACATGGACAAGAACTAAGAGTGGAAGGTAGCAAGGCAGATGACCCGACCTTTGCCTGCCTATTACCTCGACCCCCAAGCAAGGTGGACATTTGCTTTCCCCTCCCCATGATGTGTCTGTGTCTTTCCAGCGTAAAATTGGGACAAATCACGGACCCATGCCATCCAAAACCCTTTTGGAAGCAGACGGTCATTCGTATTGGACAGGTGATCCTGTGAAAAACGAGGATAGGAAAACGCAGTAACGAGATAAAGGCATAATCAGGCAAATAGCTCCGGGATCTGTTGGCATAACGGGCACCTTGCATGGGGGTTGGGATCGAATTTCAAAGCTCCCCTATTGCTGTATTCATTTCATTTGCAGAAAGTATTTTCCTGAGCCAAAATTGGATGTCAATCGATCTTGCTTCGATTACAGTAGACCCATCACTACGACTGAGTCATCCCAGAAGCGGGACAAAACAAAGCCGAGCTCAAGCCTGCAATTTGTAGTGCTTTTCGCCGCCAAATAATCTATTTTTGCCCCCAGAGAGTTAGGAGGAATATTACAGGCAATGATTTTTATTCTCACCTGCGCCATATTCCAACATGGCATGAATTATGCATACGTGGCCCTGAAATTATGTTGGCGCCTACATACGTCCCATCCTTCACTGCCCAATGGCTCGTTTTGTTGCTCATAAAGCAACGTCATAATCATCTAAATCATCACCTCTGGTGAATCCAGTTATCACAGATCCCGACACGATTGTCTGTAATGTTGCGTTGTTTTGCGTAAACCACAAATTTATAGCCTCGAATCTTTCTTGACAAACAGCAAGCAAACAACCCCCTTGCCGCCATAAGTATTTATTTATGCCCATGAAATTTGTCTCAATAAAATCCGTCGCGCCCTACTATTTTACTGCAGCCCTCAAATTAGTGGTGCCAGCAAAGCCATTATTAGTGAACCCGAAAGCAAAGAAATTATGGGACCAAAAGCATTTGACATGTTGCACTCTGTCTGCGGTACTTGCATTCTGCTGGTTCAGTGGTTCTGAATTCCCCAAGACACAGCATGAAGCATAAAGAAAATCACTCCTGTCCTATCGTTCATGCGTGAAATGCCCACTTTTGTTTCTCCTCCTTTGAGCGAACGGGTCTGCGGTTGTTACGTATGTCGTGGCCAGTGTCCAAGTCCACTTCCGTTTCTATACGTAGCGCCGGTCATTCGAGTTGCTACCTCATTGACCCCTTTTGTTGGTGTTGCCGTTAGCGTTAGTGCATGCTACTGAACTTTCTATTGAAAAGCACCCTGGTTACTACTGAGGCCATGTGTTCGCAATGTTCATACGCGTCCTTCGCATATATCCATCGACTCACATATTCGTGTATGTTCTCAGCCTTCACAGGGCATTTATTATAGGCCTCAGTGAATAGCATGGAGGTGTGAACAACGACGCGAAATAAGAAGGAAAGCCAGGATAATGCGTTCATTTTTTGTGCCCCATCCATCTCCATTGAGATATACCACACGTCAACGGTTTAGAGATTTGCACAATATCCATTGTCAGGTTGAGCCATACAGACATCAGAATGTACCTATGTATGTGATGTGTACATCTCAATGACCACAGCATAGGTGAAGGTCATTATACCTGCCATGTGCGGAGTGAAGAAAATGCATACTGTACCTGTGCGCTGGACTAAAAGAACTTCATAACTGTGGAAATAACGCAACATGACAGCAAAATGCACAACTTTTTACCGCCGTGCATACCTGCATGAAACCTCAGACCACCTTGACCCTCAGACCGATCCCCTCTTCTCTAACATCACTCAATTTCTTTCAAGACTAATGTGCATGACGGACAAAAATACAACTCCCTGAATGTCCATTACAGTACATACGAGACCCCCTTCACAGCTTTTGTCGCCATTTTTAGCCGCAGGCTATTCACGGGTATCAATTACCATATCGTAAATAAGTCATTCGGCGACCCTTCATAACCCTCCCTATATAACACATCACACCTCTCTCTTGTATGCCCAAATGCTTGTCCTTGCAATGTCGCGTCAAAAATGTTAGGCGGAGTGACACAAGAAGAGGTGGAACAACTCAATTCGATCCCTCTTCTCGCCTTTTCACCTCCAGTAGAGTTCTCGAACATGTATAGGCCTACTGTACATATATATAATTCCACCTCAATGTACAGGCGCCTCATATCGGGATAAAAACCTCCAAAAGTCTCACCCTGTCAAGGATAAAACTGCACCCAGACCAAAGGGGACGCCGCCGCCTTAATGCAGACATCATACTGGACTGGACAGTTTCGAACGCAAAAACAGATATCTTTCAGATGGACAAAGCGATCATAAACCGACATCGACCACTACTCAGACACTCTAGCCCACCCCTGGCCTACCTACTTCCTTATTTAGTATTCAGACAACTCCCCCTTGCCTTACGGAACGTACAGTACATACCATAAACATGAACAACGTAAAGACCGCACGTCCAAACGTTTAGCCTATCGCGCTTACACTACAGAGTAAAATGCAGTCTGGTCTGCCGGTTTTGTGTTCAATACAACAGCAAGAATTCATAACACTACACAGTTCTTCGCGAAAAGCGAAAGAATCGCCTTTATCAAGAGCTCCTTTATATTTTCTTGGTAAAAGTAGGGTACTATGGGGTAAACCCGGCCACCTAAGCTCTTTTTGAACTTGCGTTTCAGCAAGTGCAATGAATCAAATAGATTTGTCTCAATCGGTCCGTTGGTTGCAGAGATATACAGCCCTGAAACTTAGGTGGCCGGATTTTCCCATGCGGCCGGATTTACCCCACAGTACCCTATGCATCTTCCTTCACGTAGCGGCTTACAGTTCTTTCATGAATTTGTCCGACGTTTCCGACTTGCACCGTGTGTGAGACCAGTTGATGCCCTCCGCGTTACACGAATCCTTATGATTCGAAAATCGACCGTAATTGGCCCGAACGATCTTTAAGACTTCACCGGGCTCCGAACAGGAAATGTTTAAGACTTCTCCTTCGCACGCTCGACGTGTAAAGACGGCCGGCGATCTGGACCTTCTGCTTGAAACTCCTGAAACACGCAAAAAGCATACCGTAATGCACGTACAGGGTGATGCGAAAACATTCTGCTCTTTATTGCTGACTTCTTGATGCATGCGATTGTGGAATTTGCCTTTCCCTTTTTCGCCTTTCTCCTAACCGATAATCACGCTTTTATCAAGCGACGTAAATTGAGTAGTTTTCCGCGAAATTTATCTCTGCTGACCCTCGCTCTTAAGACATCAGCGCAGCTTGCAACCGCGGGGTGCATGCCATAATTTGCTGACCAATGCACACAATCAATGGGTGAATTGAGCAGAAATAGGAAAATGGGCACTGTCCTGTCCATAAATCACTCCATCCCCTCTATCCCCGTTCCCTATCTCTGTCGCAATAGCCGACGGAAATTCGGACATGTAAATTATGATCGCTCCTTCCCCTTCCCCTTTATCTACGCGTGTTGTGGTTCAAGTGTCTCAATTTAGAGCTCTACGCCTCTGCGCCTTAGCAGCCTCAATAGCCGACCATTAGCAAGCCAAGTGACTTTATCACTGACAGCTAAGACTGACAAGCTCATTTCTCCTCTTTGGGAAAGCAGAGGAATAGAGACGGAGTACTATAGGCAGAATAGCAGGATAGCGCATGCCTCAAGGCAGTGACTTTCTTGTTTACCGCGAAACCCTTGGACCAAACAGGAACCGCGTAAACAGACCGCAAAAACAACCTAAAGATAAAGCAAAGAGTTTGGAGCGGTCCCATGCCTTGAAGCATAAGCACGGCTTCAGCTTCAGCTATGCCAAAATTGATGCCACATTCTGTTCACTACACAAGTGCCCCAAAATATGCCCATAATGTGGTCCTGCCTTAGCTCAACCAAGGTAAAGTCAAAATTAGCACCGATGATTCACCCGAAATGAATGAAACAAAACTCCGCCTAACACTTTACCCCTGTAGAGGACTACGGTAACTGCTTTTTCAAGGCTGTGAGAAACAAAAGAGCCCATCCCGAACCCCCTTATTTGTTCGCAAGTCAAGCGCCACTCGGTCTGCCTGCCTGTCCTTCTCAGCTGTCCCATTCCCATCTCCATTTTCCCCCGGCGAAAAGCACACAAAAAACCGTCGAACCAACCCAACCGATCAACCGCCATGTTTGACCAAAAGCCCAATGGAGCAACGCCGCCTCATTTTCAGAGTTACTCTTTTTTCTTGCAGTGCACCCATCAAACAAATCTGTGCAAACAGATCGAGCAAACATCACGCTCGAGTCCCACTTCGTTTTGTCCGTCATCTGTGCGTGCACAATATGCATGCGCACACAGTACAGTACCCCAAGCTCAAAGCACAGCCCGATATCATCACCATTGATGATTGCCTCTCTCACTACTCATTTGTCTGCTGCGCGCACAGTGCAAATATTGGCCGGATATGGGCTTGACGTAGTGGAAAACGAAAGCCCGGTCCCCTGATTTCCTTTCTTTCCTTTTTATACCGACCGCCAAAGCTAAACACCCCTCGCTTCTTCGCAAACACTTCAGACCTCGCCCGACCCTAACCCAAGCCATGTCGGTCCACAAAAAACTTTTCCCCCTAAACAGGTCACTTTGACAAATCTCCTTCTGCATGCAACAGACCACACCAGAAGCGCTCTCTTTTAGCCCCATCACAAAGGGGATAAAGTCGCCGCCCACAGCTAATAAATCTACAGATATCCCCCGCTCTCTTCTCCTGCCATTGTCTCCGTCATCCCATTGTTATTTAGCCGCTTCAGCCAACATCATATTCCAAGCTAGGACGCCGTAACAAATTATGCGTGCAACGCGTGTTGAAGAACAGAAGCCCTCTCAGCCTGTGGCGCAAGGCGACGCGACGTTTTCTCGTGGTCCTGTAAGCTAGCTCGTCCCTTCTCGTTATGTTATTTAGCCTATGGGTTAGGTTAGACAGCTCCCACAAGCCGAGTGATACATTTGTGCGTGGGTTGGGTCTGTCGTCGTCCATCTCTTTCCAAGGTTGAAACAGATGACAAATAGTCCCCGCTCTTGGCTTCGGCTTCACTTGTTAGCTAGGTAGTCCAAGCTAAACTGGAATATACATACGTACTGTACGCCCAGCTAATACATAAACGAACCAAAGAGACGAGACCTCATATCTAGCCGCAGCTGTGAAATGTTTGCACAGTGCTAGCTTCTGTTTCTGTGTTTCAGAGACCCTTTGAGTCGCTCTCACTCTCCAAAACTAGAACTTTGCGGTAGGTAGACTATAGTACCAAGACCAACGGTACATACACATTTCGTTAGGTTAGACGGTTGGTTAGCTGAATGAAGTCGCAGCTGCAAACACTCGAATGAAAAGCGGTCCAGCTAGCTAGCGCGACGCACAGTAGCCGAAAACTGAGAGCCTAATTGAAGCAAGAAAACGTCCCCCTGCCCTCTAAGCACCGACACGTAGCAAACCCTTGCAACCAGCATGGCAACAGCCCAAAGTTGCAGACATCAGGTCAGAGCGACAAAACTTGCACATTTTCCAAAGAAAACGGCCCCAATTTTCAGTGGCCAAGAATAGAAAGAGGATTCGTCATCAAACACCTTTATTTTACCGCTTTCTGAAGTTGCGCAAGGCTTTCATAGTTGTCCCTACAGTGTACACTACGTACATCCAAAGACCCATACTCATACTGCATACTTGCCAGTACTGTGGTGCAAACCCAGACATGGGGGTAAATCCGGACACCTAGTATATCTCAGCAACCATACGGCCCATTGAGGCAAGTATTCTACCAATCGATTCCTTGAACTCTCCTCTTTCAAATGAGCTACCTACCATGTTCATCATTTGCTGAAGCGGCAAGTTCAGAAAAGCTATGTCTCCGGGTTTACCCCACAGTACCCTACATATTCCATACACTGCACTGTCCATCACGCTGTGTTCAACTTATCGGATTATCCGATCAGCGTACAGACTGTACATACGTACTGTTATTTTCAGCGTGGGAGTCGAGTCCGTCCCTTCTTATCTACTCCTGTTGCTTTTTTGCCTTCCACAAACATCAAAGCACCAGCAGAAATGCGCATTCACCCAGCATACAGACGGCGCCAACACAAAAAAACCCATATGCCATGCTCTTTCTTTGCTCGTATGGCAGTGCAGTGCTAAGCTTTCCAAGCTATTGTATAGGCTGCACCGTTCCATAGCACTTTGCATAAACCCAAACATCAACAACATTCATGATGTAGTGGCGAGCTCTTTGCCATATCATAGCTTTGGCGTACCGTTCACAGCCAAACATCATTCCACATCTACACCGTGTTGTATTGAATGTAGCCAATATTTCGCTACACTATTATGTTCTTGCAATAGCCTGTGAAGGATAAGGGTTTTACCCCAGCACAACCAACTTCAACTAGCCCAAACATGGTGCAAGCAGCAAAGCAAACTTCCTCCCTATAAACCCACGGGCACCGCAGGACACGATTTATGGTCATGCGCTTATTCGATTAGCTGGGCCAGACTTAGTTTAGGTACCTTGCATGACGCTTCACGTACCTACGTGTAGGTACGTATGTAGGTACGTATACGTTCAAAAACATACATGCATTACCTACCACCCAGTTACCAACCACCCTCACCCTATTCAATATAAGACTCTTCACTCCATCAGCACTTTCAGTAGGGTAGCGTGGGGTAAAACCAACCGGGTGAGAAAAATTCTAAACACGAAGCAGCTTTGTCTTCTCAACTGCTGACCTAGTAGATAATAGCTAGTTGGAACCAACCAGAATAGAGCGCTGAAGAGTGAAGAAGACCACACTACCCCACATTACCCCACCTACTCAATCAGTCACAGGCCGGTGTCACATCTCGTAGAGCTCAAAACAATCGCCTAATTTCTTCCGGACGACCATACGTATACATATTTCTAGCACACTACCGACTATTCGTGTCCCTCCCGCAAATCGCTCGCGCCAACCAGTCGCCATCATGTCATGTCAGCATAAGCATCGGTCGTCTGACAGCCTCAGTCATTATCAAAACAGCAAAAGAAGCCAAATAGCCGAGCTTGCTTTTGTGTTAGCTAACGGCTAAACCATGGATGCGCATGTGTATGTAGGTAGGTACAGACGTACAACTGGATGTACGTGGTGCTAGTAACAGCCAACAAATATTCTCCCATTCACAGTCCCTGCTTCCCTTATGATGGCACACATCAAACTCTTATGACCATTTCAACTGGTTGTCCCCTAATCATCCTTTGTCCAGCCTAATTTCTCTTCCTTTCTTGCGCAAGCATGTTTCAGTTTCATCAGAACATTACATACCCATACATCAGCATACAAATCGTACGTCTACTCTACTTTATCATCCATTCAAAGCCAGTAAAATAGCGGACGCAAGAGCTCTTTCCATGGTCATTACGACGCACTCTATAACGGCACTATCAAATAGCCAGACAGAAAGTGATTGCTTTTCAGTACGTACGTTTTGCTACGGTACGTAACTGTGTATGCATGGAGTAATGTGCTAGATGACAACCACACACGAGTTGCCTCAACTCAAAACGCTTTCCGTTGGACACAAAACCCCATCCCGTATGGACCGTTGTGTACGCTCGTAAAGGCGGAAAATGAAACTGAGGCTATCAAAACGCCTCATTTCAAATGCTGCAATGCGTTCAATCCTTCCTCCTTTACTAGCCTCCCTTGTGGACATCTGTTGAAAGTATTGCGTGCGATAATACGTACAGTAGGTTCATACCTAAACGCATGTTCGTTGACGAGGTACGTACACGTTTTACGGTCTTTCAACTTGATATGTGGTCAGACAGATAAAGCTTACAAGGAAGCCAATCCGAAAGAGTCATTTCTCAGCCTGTTGCGCAACTACTATCTCTTTCCTTCTCAGCCTAACGGAAATTTCATCAGAGGACAGCGGGCATCAAGGGATATTACAAATCTTTAGCATGCTGCATAAAGCTGAGCACAGTGGACAGTACAGTGTCCCTGTCTGTGTCTGGCTAGTTGGCCACTGGCTATGAATGATAATCTCGTCTTCACATCTACTTACAAATAGGAGCGATGTCTGTGTGTGTGTGTGTGATGCTATACACTCGCTCAGTTTTGCAGCTATAGCGTCGGCCAATGGCTCATTCGAAAGCTTATGACCCCGAGGGCGGCCAGAAGGCCTTCGATTTTTGATCCGATCAGCCGATCACCAATAATCGATCGATAATCGATATTTTAGTACTAAAAGCGCGCTGATTCACTCATAACTCGCTCAATTTTGCAGCTACAACATCCATCCATGTCTCTTTCGAGAGCTTATGGCCCCGAGAACGCCAAAAAGGCCTTCGATTTTTGATCTGATCAGCCGATCACCAATAATCGATCGATAATCGATATTTTAGTACTAAAAGCACGCAGATTCGCTCACACTCACTCAATTTTGCAGCTACAGTGTCCATCCAGGGGTCTTCAATGAGCTTATGCCCTCGAGGGCGCCAGGAAGGCCTTCGATTTGTGATCATCTACTTACAAATAGGAGCGATGTCTGTGTGTGTGTGTGTGATGCTATACACTCGCTCAGTTTTGCAGCTATAGCGTCGGCCAATGGCTCATTCGAAAGCTTATGACCCCGAGGGCGGCCAGAAGGCCTTCGATTTTTGATCCGATCAGCCGATCACCAATAATCGATCGATAATCGATATTTTAGTACTAAAAGCGCGCTGATTCACTCATAACTCGCTCAATTTTGCAGCTACAACATCCATCCATGTCTCTTTCGAGAGCTTATGGCCCCGAGAACGCCAAAAAGGCCTTCGATTTTTGATCTGATCAGCCGATCACCAATAATCGATCGATAATCGATATTTTAGTACTAAAAGCACGCAGATTCGCTCACACTCACTCAATTTTGCAGCTACAGTGTCCATCCAGGGGTCTTCAATGAGCTTATGCCCTCGAGGGCGCCAGGAAGGCCTTCGATTTGTGATATGATCATCCGATCACCAATAATCGATCGATAATCGATATTTTAGTGCTAACAGCTACAGGCTGCAGTTACTTTTCTTCGTCTTCCACACGACCAGGTAAAATAATCAAATTTTGCAACAGAAAAAGCAAACCGAAGCCCTTCGATTTTTGATCTGATCAACCGATCACCAATAATCGATCGATAATCGATATTTTAGTACTAAGAGTACACAGAAACTAAATGCCGCATTTTTTCCAGCCAGTGTTTGCAAATGGTCACGCCCGAAAGTGCACATGAGACTAAGCGGGAGATGTGCCAAAGGGTTGCCAGATCTGCAAAAGGGCTGCCAGATTGCTTATGCGCAAAAAAGGGTTGCCAAATCTGCGATGCGATAGGGTTGCCAACTCTGTGAAAGGGTTGCCAGATGTGCAACTTTTTGCCAATTGTCCAAAATGGTTGCCAGAGTAGATACATTAATAAGTTTCCATATCTCTACAGTACACAACAGGGTTGCCAGATTTGCTTTTACTGCGAAGCTGTAACGGGCCACTGG
>JASAMW010000015.1:0-24089 GCA_030247985.1 Epsilonema sp. ZAB3_2
TACGATGATACTGTTTTGTGTCCGATGCTGCTAGTGTTCTCGTATTGCTCTGCTTTAGTGTTCTATTGCTGTTCTCTACCAACAGGAATTCTGTGAAAGATCGGATTTGGGAAGAAGGTGAAGAGGAATGCTTTCCTCGTCTTCGCTATGAGCATCAGGGACAGCCCGGACCACAATCGTCGCCTCTCTCTTGACGATGCCATCGCCATTGCTGGAGAGAGATGGACGGTACGTATGCTTTTTCTTGAATTGGTTCATGTACGAAAGGAAATACAGCAGCAGACAAGAACGGTGTGTATAATTCAGTACGTCATCTGTCCGTAGGTGCATTCTCACATGCTTTACATGCGTGTGCGCACGTCAGCATGTAACACGTACATACAGGACATAACTTATTACGCAGTAATCCAGATAGAAAAATTCCACGCACTTTTGGGACCTCGAACCCAGACCTCTGGCTTTACCGACTTACCGCGCGAGTATTTTATTTACCAACTGAGCTAATACACATTAATAACGAAATCAGTCAGCCGTTTTCAAGAATGGGCGCCTATAATTGGCTTATACTACAAGTGTACAGTACGCAGGGTGCAGTGGGGTAAACCAGCAATGGGATAAACCCGACCACCTATAGTCTGGCCAATAAGAGTTCGCACTGGAATGGAACTCAAGTCATATTGCGTAAAATAGATCCACAAACGCGGATTTCTGTCCTTGCTTCGTGTACTCCTAGTCCTACTTCGCAAAAGTACATGAAATTACGCAGGACGACTTGAGTCCCATAGCGAAATTTCTCTGGCAGACTATAGTATGACTGAAGGTCGTTCTTTCTACGTACGTGCGTGGTTGGCTCTTGTATCACGAGGTAAAGTAAACCCCCCCCATGGGTTACCCCACGCAATAAAACCGGCCGAGTTTACCCGCAACACCCTGAGCTACATACTGAATCAAGTTATTGCCATTTTGTTTTTGTAGTATATGACTGCGGAAGAGAAGGACGAGTGGAAGAAGCGAGCGGACGAGCAGAACAAGCAGGCTCCCTTCTACAAGCAACGCACGGGTCAGCTTGGTGTGGATACAGAAGCGGAGAGAAGGAGAAGAAGAAGCAGAAACAGCTCGCCAAATGGACCAACAAGGCCGAGATGGTCGAGTCGAAACGCCGAAGCAAAGCGGTATGCGAACGTATATGGAGATATGACGGTGAATGAATAGTAAATAGCATGGGGTAAACCCGGTCGGTTTCTTGGAGGGTTCACTCATACCGCACCTAGGCGTCATTGTTGTCAACAAGTCGCCCAACCGACAACAAACCGACAATCCCCATATATCTGCTGTCAACAGTTGGGCGACTTGTGAACAACGATGACGCATGGTGCGCCGGTGCGGTATGTGTTGAAAGTCCAGCGCGCGCTGTGACGAGGGCAATGAAACAGCAGAAACCGCCCGATGTCCGTTATTCGGACAAACTATCTTACAAACCTACGCACTTTACACTACACAGGTCCCATTGACAGACATATTATGCAAATTCAGCTCACTGGATGATGTTGGTTTGAAATTCTGTTTCAGTTCTATCTTCTGTTGACGAACGGGACAGCTTTTTTGAACAAGAGAAAGGAGGATACGAAGAGGTTGTATCGGAAGATGCGCTTCTCCGCTCCCGCCTCCAACAGTGCTCAGGGTAAAGAAATATTATGCATTCTTGGTACATATATTCGCCAGGTGTTGTAGCTTTATGATGAAACGTCACTTTATGTGGTCGTGGACCACCCCGATATTCGCTTGGCAGTGGCGAATCAGTACTGTGAAGCAATGACAAGCCTCAGAAAGAATGTTGAAGGATCATTTTGACACCGTTTTCATTGGTTTCGTACTTCACATATTACAGCACGTACGTATGCTGTTATGTGCATGCTGACTGAGCAGCACGGGCTATGTTTCATGAGCGAACTGTCTCTGGCCAGGCTAGTATATTGAAGCTTGGTGTCAGACTTTTGGCCCGGATGACTCCAGTGCCATGTCCAGTATGTACACGTATGTACAGGAGTGTACCTACTAAATGACATCTGTGATTGTGATCTTGTGATTGTGATTGTGATTATTGTGATCTGTAATATGTTGCGGGTAGGATTGCTCATCCACATGAACGAGTTAGAACAAGCTGGGCCCTAACTTTACCATTGAGTATATTACGTGTACGTACTACAGTACGGTGTAAGATCGGTGCAATGACAGTATTGGGCAATAGTTTACGTTTCCGTTTGTGCGACGTGTCTGTTTTAGAGATCCTCTTCCACATCCGCGACAACAAGCCCTTCTACTCCATCTCGCTCATTCCGTACGCCGTGGACGCGGGCGCGGCGGATGAGCGAGTGGAGCGCCTGGGCCTGGCGCAGTACTGCGTTCCCGCCGAAATCAGCGTCTGCAAGTTCACCCTCGGCTCGGGTGTGCTCATAGAGAAGACCTGGCTGATCAACCCGCAGTACGTGGAGAAGGAGCTGATGGAATTCGACGAGAAGTTCACGGAGAAGGGCGGATACGGTACGTATACGTACGTACAGCGTGTGGGTGGTTGTGGGGGGAAACTTCATGCGTATGGATGGGCTTTGAAAAGTATAGGGTACTATGGGGAAAACCTGGCCAGGGGGAAATTTGGCCACCTACCTCTCATGGAAGCAAATACTCTATGGATTGATTCTTTCAACTCTCCCTCTTTCAAATGACACCTTATTTGGTTCTTTATTGCTGAAAAAAGGGCGGCCGGGTTTACCCCACAGCACCCTAAACTGCTCGTGTATCCTATTTCTAGGAATCGGCGTATGCATGTACAAGGAACATTCAATGCTACGATGATTCTTAGCTGAATAGGCTACAATAGTCCCTCAGTCGTCTATTCTATCGAGCGCTTTTGCACAGTCTACAATACGTACATACTACCAGGAGTAATATAAAACGGGGAGTGACAAACGGCCGCTTCCATAAACGGCTGATTTTCACACGCAAAGTTCGAAGCATTCCAGCGGTCGTAGAGAAATAAAACTGGCACCATTGAATGCGCCGATTCTTCTTCTTTCCAATGGTGTCAGTTTCGTTGAGGTCCGAGGACTCCTTCCATTTTATTTTTAGCGGGAAGTAGAGGATACTTTTGAACCTCAATTTTTTCTCGGGGAATGCTCTGGACGGGTATCGCCAGATCTGGCGATGATCGCCAGATCTGGCGATCACGCTGCTTTCGCAAACCAGCCAGCGTGTATCGCCAGATCTGGCGATGATCGCCAGATCTGGCGATCCTCGGCAGCGTGCTCGCCAGATCTGGCGATCATCGCCAGAGCTGGCGATACATGCTACCTGGTGAGCGGGATCGCCAGATCTGGCGATCAGTATCGCCAGATCGGGCGAGCACGCTGCGAGGATCGCCAGATCGGGCGATACACGCTGGCTGGTTTGCGAAAGCAGCGTGATCGCCAGATCTGGCGATCATCGCCAGATCTGGCGATACCCGTCCAGAGCATTCCCCGAGAAAAATTGAGGTTCAAAGTACCCTCTACTTCCCGCTAAAAATAAAATGGAAAGAGTCCTCGGACCTAACGAAGCTGGACACCATTGGAAAGAAGAAGAATCGGCGCATTCAATGGTGCCAGTTTTATTTCTCTACGACCGCTGGAATGCTTCCGAACGTTGCGTGTGAAAATCAGCCGTTTGTATGGAAGCGGCCGTTTGTCACTCCCCCTTTATATTACTCCTGCTACTACATACTTACACTCAATTACCCGAGTGGGCTGTGTGAATATGTAGCGCCCAGTGCGTGCGTACAACCACGACCAAATTTGATACGTTCAAATTCGGCTTTCCTGTTGTAGAGTGCGTTCCGTCGAAAGGCGGTGTGGATACGGCGGTTTTGGAGCAGATGCGAGCCCATCCTTTTGTCCCGGGCGTCAAGGGAGTTGCTGGTGGGGATCCCGAGGCCATACTGGAGGTAAAAATGCACATTCATTGTCATGGTATTTCACTCAGGAGTTGCGTTAGGGCACATTCACAGTAGAAAAATGCGCTGGGCGTACGCTCGGCGTGTCCGTGGCTTGACGCGCGCAAAGGCATATGAATGGACAGCCATCATGGATGCGTCGGGCGTACGCTAAGTGCTTTTCTTCCAATGTGAATGGGCCATGATTTGGGGCGAGGCTGCAAGGTCTTCTTTTCAGATTGGCCCCAACCCTTCCAAGTCTTAATGCTGGTCTAAGCATGCAGCCTGGGTGAACTCGTGACTTTTATGTTTCGCCTGGCAATAGGACTGGAAGGGTTGGGTCGTTCTGAAAAGAAAAAGGGGCTGCGCTGCCTACCTGCCTACCTTACTTACAGTCACGTCCCCTGATAACGCAACTAGTGGATATTTACATTAGCTGCTTCATACATTCGAGTTGCGTACATGGGTACATTTGCATACGTTGAACTCACACTACGTTACGTATACGATAATACTGTGCGTATTTGTACTGTAGGTACCTTACGTAGCAAGATGTGTACAGTACAACGTATTACAGTATTCTCATTGTGATGTTTTTCCCCGATTGAGGCTCTGCTTTTTTTGCTTTTTAGGAATTGGAAGACGCCACCAGCCGCATGCACCTTTTCTGTCGTATGGAGGAGTACAATCTGGTGAATGGTGCATTGGCCTGGCTCGCTGGATTCAAACATGGCAAGGACAGCGGTACGTAAGAGTGTAGCGTTACCTTTTAGCTTTCCTTGTAGGGTACTATGGGGTGAACTCGGCCACCTATGCTCCTGTAAACTTGCTATTCATTTACCGAGTGATGAACCAAATGGTAGCTCATTTGAAAGAGGATACGTAGTTCAAGAAATCGATTGATATCAGTTTGTCGAATATTCCCATGGCCGGGTTTACCTCATAGTACCCTACTACGGGCACAAAATGTATTCGGTTGTGCATGTATACGTGCATACCTTTAACTACCTACGTAGCTGAGGTTTATCAGTGATCGATGATGCATCTTTCCTTCGAGCTCCATGTTTCATCCTCAGCAGCCCGCGACACGACAGAAACTTGTCGCTGTACAGCCTGTATCGCCATAACAACCGCATGGGTCCGACAGTAACATCATACGTACGTCTGGTGGTGTTGTGCGTCTGCTGTACAGCGACAAGTTTCTGTCACGGGCAGACAATCGTACCGCAAGTCTGTGCGGTCAATAAAGAGCGTGTAGGAGCACAGTGAGGAGGTACAAGAGGGTTAGTTTGAGAAATTGAGCTGTACAGTCAGATGGGGTCGTGCACTAAGAGGGGATGGCGTAATCCCGTGCTGCGCTGCGTGTTCGACTCACGCACTGACCGCCCAATTTTTCAGACTGCTTCTCTTGTACAGATGTTTTATCCTGAGTCCTCAGCATTTGCACGTGCAATCCACTTAAGGGCGGATGTGGCAAAGATTTGCCCATACCGAAGGCGAGGATCGATTTTTCAAATTTCCTTCGGTGAACCTATGCAGTTTTACATGCTGAATCGATCCCACCCACCTGTCTCGGCGCGATTTTGCCTCCTCGCAGAGAAACCCCACTTGCAAAGGGCGTTTCGCAACGTTTTCGCGCAATTTATTGCGAAACGCCCTTTACAATTGTGGGTTTTCTCTGCGAGGAGGCAAAATCGCGTCGAGACAGGTGGGTGGGATCGATTCAGCATGTAAAACTGCATAAGTTCACCGAAGGAAATTTGAAAAATCGATCCTCGCCTTCACTATGGGAAATCTTTGCCACATCCGCCCTTTAACGAAACAATGGAAGGAACTGTTCTGTTTTTCAGACGAGTTGCTCGACTTCGTACAGCACACCGCCGAGCGAGTGAAATGCCTGGAGGACATTGCGTCCGCCGTCGTTGCGATGGGCAAGGCCGAGGGCCCGTTGGACCTGGACAACATTCCTCGCGTCCTGGAGGATGACGATCTGAACCCGGAGCGCGGAGAGCGCAATCGCCGCTGTCTGTCCAGTCCCCTTCTCCTCTGTCAGCAGCACGGAGTTGTCCACTGGGAGAGCCAGCGGCAGGGACTGGGACGCGGGGAAGTGGCTGCTGCTTCCGTTGCGCACGCGTCGCCTTTGCTCTGCTCCCAGTCACGTCTGCGCGTCATGCTGTAAGGGAGTGTGAATGGGCCATGAATAAATAAGCAGGGGGAAGGGAGATAGATGCTGTGCTCCGTATTATATTTGTGCTGAACCGTACATAGCGTTGCTAGGTATAGTCTGGCCAATAGCAGTTGGCACTTGGACTCAAGGCGCGTTGCGTAAAATCGATTTACAAATGCGGATTTCTGTCCACGCTTCGTGTACTCCTATTTAGCAGAAGTACATGCAAACTACGTAACTCGCCTTGAGTCCAAGTGCCAACTGCTATTGGCCAGACTATAGTACATATTGTATGTATGTATGTACGGATTGTATGAGGATATCTGTTCGGGTGGGTAAAGGGAAGGGCGCATCACCCTCGCCTGCTTTTCTTTTATTGTAGGTATCAGTTGTTCAGCCGATTGAAGGACTGTGCGCAGATCGAGCTGACCGAGCTGCACTTCCCAACCGCACTTATGGCCCCGGACCACAAGAGCGAGGCCGGATATGAAGAGTACGTAATGTGTAGTATTACTAGGTCTAGGTACCTACTGTACATACACGCACCTCCTCTGTTTATGCATATGCAGTTGTTGTCTTCTGTCCAATCAAATTCAACCCATTATGCAATAACGCGCAGAGAAATTTGAACCTGGTTTTTTCGCCACCCTTGTTTGCATAGAAGCAAACCGTTTCCAATTTTTCCGCATTTAATTTGGGGGTTGAACGGACATGGGTGCTATGGGGTAAACCCGGGCAATGGGAAAATCTGGCCACCAAAGTGTCAGGGCTGCCTATCTCAGCGACCAATGATGGACCGATTGAGACAAGTATGATATCAATCGATTCCTTGATCTCTCCTCTTTCAAATGGGCCAGTTGGTTCATCATTTGCTGGCACAGCAAGTTCAAAGGAGCTTATGTGGCCGGGTTTACCCCATGGCCCCATAGTACCCCTCGAACATGGGATTGTACGTATGTTACAGTACAGTATAGTATGTGCACCGTGCGTGCTGCTGTCTTTTAGTTCTGAGGAAGAAGAGGAAGGAGGAAGATTGACTGGACCGGAGACAGACGGATATGGATGGATGACGCCTGGCACCTATCGTAAGCTTATCTGGGGGTTGAATGGTACTGTACATATGTGTATAAGATGTAGCAGTACGCAGAGACAGAATAGGAAAAGCGAGAAATCGATAAAGCGTTGGTCATCGAATTTGAGAAAGGCGAAAAAGGGATGATGGAGGAAAATAGAGGGGTGGCGCATATTTTGTACACATTTACGTATGTTATGTGCATGTACCTTCATAATGTACCTTTGAACTTGCTGCAGTATAGATAAGCTCCTCACTCCTGTTTTGCCTTCTTCTGCCTTATGCATTCTTGAGCGGTGCAGTAATCTATGTATGCACATTTTACGCTTTTCGTACTTATGTGTTTGTAGGCTGGCACGCTGATGCTGAGGAAGTGGCCAGGCCGGATACGGAAGAAGACGAATCGAGCGACGAACTCCAAGGCGCTCAGGGCAACTCCGGTAATTGAGCTTTATATGCTATCGTTTGCGCAATCGAGCCAGCTCGCGCCGATGGCCGAGTGGGTAGTGGGCGCTGCTGGAGCTTTATAAGCTGTCGTTTGCGAGATTGGGCCAGCTCGCGCCGATGGCCGAGTGGGTAGTGGGCGCTGCTGGAGCTTTATAAGCTGTCGTTTGCGAGATTAGGCCAGCTCGCGCCGATGGCCGAGTGGGTAGTGGGCGCGGCTGGAGCTTTATAATGCAGTCGTTTACGCAATCGAGTCAGCTCGCGCCGATGGCCGAGTGGGTAGTGGGCGCGGCTGGAGCTTTATAATGCAGTCGTTTACGCAATCGAGTCAGCTCGCGCCGATGGCCGAGTGGGTAGTGGGCGCGGCTGGAGCTTTATAATGCAGTCGTTTACGCAATCGAGTCGGCTCGCGCCGATGGCCGAGTGGGTAGTGGGCGCGGCTGAAGCTTTATAAGCTGTCGTTTGCGAGATTGGGCCAGCTCGCGCCGATGGCCGAGTGGGTAGTGGGCGCTGCTGGAGCTTTATAAGCTGTCGTTTGCGAGATTAGGCCAGCTCGCGTCGATGGCCGAGTGGGTAGTGGGCGCTGCTGGAGCTTATAAGCTGTCGTTTGTGAGATTGGGCCAGCTCGCGTCGATGGCCGAGTGGGTAGTGGGCGCGGCTGGAGTTATTCTGTCTCGTGTTATGTATCTGTTGTTGTAGGAATGCAGCGTACGGCGAGGGAGCGGGCGAGTATTCGACGTCGAATCATGGGCGAAGGAGGGGGAGGAAGAGCACGTGGAGGCGGTGGAGATTCCTGTAAGCATTACCATGAGATACCATAGCATTTGATCTACACGAGTGTATGTTATGTACAGTACGGATATGTTATGTGCTGTGCACAACGCCTACGTACAGTAGGTGTACCATGTACGTAGGACGTACATACTACATACCCGTTACGTACTTGCAGACTACTGTACACTCCTAATCGTAGGTAGGTACCTATATGACGTGAACTCCCCCGTCCTAGTGCAGCACCCCCGTGAGTGGTGCTATCAAGAACGGACGAAGCTTCTAATTGTCCGTCTTTGGTACTTACGTATTCCCTTCACAATCGGCCCATCTAGAAAGCGTGGAGAATTTGTCGGTACACAGCAGCACAGGGCGGTGTGATCCTTCTGTTTCAGACTTGCTCATGCGCGCTAGAGAACGGGCGCTGGCTACTGGTCGGGTGAAAGGAGCGCGGGCGACGGAGGAAGAGGAGCAACGCGGCAGTGAGGTCAGCGCTGCCACTGGCGTCTCCAGGAGACCTGCCAAGCTGCGTAAGTACTACAAGAGTAGAGATGCATATTATAGGATTGAGCCAGGGGGGAAAACCAGGTCCCAGGAAATGCGCGAGTAGAGAAGCTGACAAATTTAGTGCGAGCTTTACATACGTTTTCACGCAATACCGATTTCGGGCCACCCTCTACTGTACCTTGCAACCAACGGACTCACCTGGGCTACTGCTACACAGTGCTTCTGTACATGATGCGTGCATGTACCGTATTTTTGGGTGTATATCCCCCCCTGAGTATATCCCCCCCCCCCCCTCCCAGTGTATAACCCCCATTGGCAAAACATAAATTTTGTCCTATGTATATCCCCCCTGGTGTATAACCCCCCATGTACTGGAAGGTACCTAACCTACCTATGTAAGCTGGTCATAAGCTAGCTATAGCTACTCGTACAACATGCTACCATGCCTATAAGCTTAGCTGAGCATGTCTTATATTAGAATAACCCTGTTTTGACCGCGATTGATTATGCCCTAAAACACGTACTTTTGACCTCAAAAACATGCCTCTACACACCTCTCAAAAACATAAATTTTGTCCCATGTATATCCCCCCAGTGTATATCCCCCCAGTGTATAACCCCCATCAGACCTCTCGATTTTTGTATAGCCCCATGGGGCCTCTCGATTTTTGTATAGCCTCTCGATTTTTGTATAGCCCCAAAAATACGGTACGTACGTCCTCGGCTTGGCACACTCTATGCGCGCATGTATTGTGTGGTTTTGCAGCTCAGCGTGTGACTGCCAGCCAGGGACAGCAGCAGGAGACAGGAAGTACGACGTCCTCAGCTGCTCCAAGCGCTGTTTCTTCCGCGGTGGGGACGGTCGGAACCGGAAGAGTGGCCGGCTTGGGTCGCGGCTCCACCATCGGTAAGTGTGCGGGGTAAACCCGGACCACCTAACAGTAGTACTGAAAACCGTCCGTTGTTTGGTGGATGGTCGGGTTTACCCCACAGTCCTTTATGTCTTATTCTATGTAGTATTCTTTGTGTTGTGGACAGTAGTGCGCTGCACGCGTGGTGATATTTCTGAACTCACGGTTGGTGAAACTACCTTGTATGCTTCAACACATAAGTGTGTACATAAATTCTGGTGAATTCGCCGTGAGTTTACTGATTACTCTCCACGTGAGTCACGCACTATATTGTCAGATGCATGCAAATGTGTGTATCTACACAGTACAGTGTCTGTGCTCAGCAGAGTACTTTGGGGTAAGCACGGCCACCTAGTACTGGAAGCCGTTCTTCTACATATATGGGGGGAAGGGGCGGGTTTACCCCATGATACCCTCGATTTGGATGCTAATGAATACTGTGACAGGATTACGTCGCGGATTACGTGGATTGGGAACGGCTGGCTTGACGCAAGAACAGCAGGAAACCACCGGAGGAATGGAGCAGAGGCCTGGAATTGGAAGAGGTCGAATGATGGGCCTGGGTCGAGGAACCTCCAAGCTGCGGTAGACTGTACGGACGTACGTACGTTGCAGCATTCGGTCTTGAGTGGGTAAAGAGAGACTACAATACTACTTTTCTAATGCTGAAGAAACGATGGCATGGCATGGATGGTCTCTGATGAAACAGGGTAGTAACGTGTACGTAGGTACTGTTGTTGGTGTGGGACGGTATTTTGAGATACGCTGGTTTTCTGATGAAACGGGATGTATGAAGCAATGATACTGTGCTATGCAAGGTTTGCCATAACATTATCAGATGCGTGTATGCAATGGATGGAACGCTGTGAGTAAATGAATATGACGGTCTGAGTGAGCTTTCGGTATAAATTCGAGTGCATAAACTATTCCTTGGCCTTGTACGCTTATGATGCTAATTCGGGTGACGTCATTCTGTGTTCTGATGACCAATGTTTCTTGTAGCCTACATACTGCATTCGTGCTTTAGTCTCTACTGTGCTGAAAGCTGTCTAATGTGTGTACTTTTTAGTTTCCGTATGTAATGTACAGTATGTGCCATGTATGTACCAGTCCATCCATTGAGAGGTGCGTCACTCAATGTCTATACTGAACAGTACAGTATGAGTCAATGTGATGTCATGCATGTGAGATAATGTACTGGTATGGTCACAAAATGCTAAGGCTAAGATCAGATGTCCAGACGTATTTTATTTTTGTGCTTGGTTGCCTGACGATAAATTCATGTCGTACTTTTTCCTCTTCTTTTGAGTACGTACGTACATACGTATACACGATATCATCATTACGTGTGCGAGATTTTGCTTGAATATGAGTAAAATATAGATTATGTAATGGTCTGTTGCACCCTTTGAAAGAAATTTTCCACGCTTGTTCACTCATTGGTCAGAGGTTGGCCTTTGGTCATTGATATTTGGTCACTCGAGAGGTAATTATGGAGAAATCAAGCGCAATTGAGTGCATGTCAGTTCGTCTGATATCCCGAAGAAACTACAAGGTGGAAAAAGACAATAATGAATTCATTTGGGGTTGCTGAATGTTGAAGCTATACGCTACATAATAATACCCATACGTACGTACATAGACATTGGTGCGCTCGCTCCGAATTCGGAGTTCGCGTCCTGAAGCGCACCATTGAAGTGGACGACAAAATATTCAGTTTTCAACTATATTTTATTTCTCATTGCGGTGTTGTACGTACTTGATGCGCTCAGTGTCATACGGTAGCCTAATATCAAGGTATTTTTGATGATAAAAATAGTAAAACATAATTTTGTTGAAAGGTTGGCATTGTATTGGCGTTGAATACAGTGGCTGGACCACTGTCAACAGTTGAAAAAATTGCATGTGACAGGCAACCTTTCAGGGTTGGCGTCAGTGATCTAGCTAGACGGGAATCGCTAATCAGTTTATCGCTTAAACTTTTAGACTGATTAAACGGCCCGGCCGTTTTTGCTTGCATGAACAACAAGCTCAGGAGAAAGGTGGAAACTGACTAGAAGTGGAGGCAGGGTTCAAGGTCGTGAGGAAAGGAAACGAAGTCAGACATCCCATGTCACAACATGGAGCCATTTCCATTACATTCGTTGCTTGCATGGTGGCCGCTGCTTTTAGCAGGGCATTCGGACAAATTTGGAAAATGACTTTTCAATCCATCGTTTGTCATGCCGCTTTCCTCGATTTTGACTAATGACTTATTGGAGGATGGCTGTTTAACGTGGCTTCTGTTTAGATAGACTAGCTGTCGCTGCTGAGGTAAGCTGAAAAACTAACGGTGAAAATGGATGCAAAGCGGCAGGTAGGTAAATTGGATCTCTGTACCTTTGCGTGCGATCAGGATTCTTTTCTTTATCAGTTGGGAACGCATGCATGACGCTAATGAGATTACGATTCACGAGTGAGTACATTTTTCCCGTGCTAGGTTCCGCTTATCTCGTCTCTGCTGTTGTGTCGCATTCTCTATTAAGTAGTACAGTACCTACGTATGTAAGTACGTGTGTACGTATTCAACATCAGGGTGTTCCATAATATACTCACCGCCTGTTTGTGTGTCTCTATCTCCAGACTGGAATGTCATTTTCAAATGCGGTCTTTTGCAATAAGTAGCCAAGGCTTCAAAGTTTATGCGCGCAAATTTCAACTTTCTAGGCCAACAGGAAGTGGCTCAAAACAACTCAGAAAGGCTGACCTCAGAAACCTTTTATTGAACCGCAATAAAGAGCATATTCTACCATTCAAAAGCTGATACATCTTCAAATCCTAAAACCCGGGGTTTAGCCCCATAGTGAAAAAACGTGAATTTTTGTGTCCAAAAGTTTGAGCTTTCATACCGTCCTTGTTAGAAGAAGTACAGGGCTGAAATTTTGCCTGCACCATATTAGAAGCCTTAGCTACTAAATTTAAAAGAGCTTACTTAAATCGAACGCTCCGTTGATGAATGAGAGGCACAAACATCCGGTGAGTTTATTATGGAACACCCTATACATACATATACAATACGTGTGCGTGTACACGGACGCATTATTGTGACCGAAATTGTATCAGTGCAGCAAAAGTATAGAAGCTTTTGCGCTAGCTAGCAATTGGCACGCTCTGATTTCCCTTCCACTTTCCGGAATGCGTTTTCAGGTTTTTGTTTTTGCAAAAAGAATAAACTGCGCACCTCTCTTGCTTTTTCAATTTGTTGCTCTCTGCTTCCGTCGGCTTATATCCGTATGTGTGTGGTGGGAAAAAATGAACGAAAACCGACTGCTTCAAAAAACCCATTCGACAAATCTGGAAGCGCTTTACTTTATTTCGACTAAAATTCCCTCTGAAAGGCCGCATATGCTCTAATTTTTGCTAATTTATGGCTTTGTTTTTGCGAAGCTTCAGACCTCGCGTTACAAAATAAATCGCTCCCCTACGTAACGGTAAGGTGCGGCCGTGGCCTATATTATGAAAGGCACCCGCGCCGTATCGTAAATTTTCGCTGAAACAAACGCCATTTTTTCGGAATATTACCAGGGCGAACGGCCCCTACCCTTGTTCCAGATTTTTATCCCAAATAAATCATGTTTTTCAAAAATCTTGATGGCCGCTTGCCTTACACGCTAGTACCTAACCCACAGCGGGTATTTAGGAAGGGGAAAAGGAAAAGAAAAGGCCTTACACGCAGAAAGGCTAAACCACTATACCTAGCTTATTGTAGCAAAGATTGAAGAACGAAAATGGTGGGTTACGCTCAATCAAGAAGATTTATTGCCTCGTTGATTAGTAATTATTCTAGCGAATAGAGCATCACGCCGTTGGAGGAAGCTTTACCGCATTTTGATACTAATATCCAACTATCCAAACCCCAGCATCTGCGTGCATCGCATACCTTGCCCTTGTGCTTCGCTAAACAAAGAATCCACTCTTACTGTGGTTTTAATGGATGTTCTTACAAATAAGCTTCTTCTGTCAAGAAATTATTGGCTGCACACCTGCTTTAAAAAGTCTTCTCTTCTGTAGTTCCAGCATCCAGCTTTTCTGGCGCTTGGGACGCGCCTGCCTAGGCTGCTTGCCCGTCTCATACCGTAGCAGTTTTAACCGGGGTCGGAAAACAAATGAATCTGTCAGATTGAATCCTTTCGAAGCGTCACGGACGCCCAAGGCAAGGAACCAAACCCGAAAGCCAAAGGCAGAGAGCTCAGCCGCGATGGATAAATGAAATGAGCAGGAACAGAAGACTCCGCGGATCGCCCGAGATCTTCCGAGAGAGTTTTCTAGCCGAAACGAAACACTGCTATGTACATTTGGCTTTCGAGAGACGCCTTTGGTTGGAAGGAAACCACTGGGACTCGGCATTCCACCGTTTACCAGCCACAAATCACTGACACACACCATGCCATACGGCCTCTCTCTATGTTAGACCCTCATAATAATCTGAGCAAGGTCGATTACACCAGCCAGCTTCTACTCATAGCGTACATATACATACTGTACGTACTTATTATGTATGCGTACTACTGTAGGGCGGGGCCTCATAAGCTATAACGCAGGCATATACGGCCTCAAAAGAAAGAGGAATTCTTTCGCGACGAGACAAGGCCCCAGGCGGTTGTTCTTCAATTTTTATGCGAGTAGTAATACTCTTCATTGATCCCTAGGCGGCTGGGCTGAGGGCAGAACGAAGCTGCTACTGGCGCGAATTCTGCAGATTTTCTCAGCTTTCTATTGCCTGCAAAAAAGTTGCTCATTTGTTTGGATTTTAGGAGCTTATCGCCGCGCTGTCATAAAGTTTCAATAAGCTGTAAAGGAGGAGATACTTTATTGTTGTTCCAGCGGCATTTCAATCAACTTTACGGCCTTGCAGCACTTCCTTTCTTCGACGTTTCCCAGGTTCATCACGAATTCAACCGAAGAGGAAAGTTATCCAATGCGAAAGGTGGTCTTCTTGACAACTTACCCATCCGCGGAATCCAAAACTTTGCGCCCATGCGGAGACAAAGTTGCGACTGGTTCTCCCCGAAGGCATTGCTGACGACCGCGCTGCTTTTAGAGCTCGGTTGCTGCTTTCTGAGCGGCGTACTGCGTGGCGCAGTGGCCCAGTGCGTCTCCTGCTCCGGCAAGTGCATCAACGAGCAGTTCTGCGACTGCAACACCGGTTTCTGCGAGGATCGATTCTCGTCCGAGGCCAGCGACGACGGCGAGCAAGCCGGCCTTTGCTTCGCCGAAAAGCGACGCATCCGCCATCCGGACGGACTGTTCGAGTTCGAAGTGCTCAAGGGCTGCATGCGCGCGCGCCATTTCAAGCCCGGATGCTTCCAGCAGCGGACGACGGATCACGTGTTCTGCGCATGTCGCGGCAGGTTCTGCAACGCCCAGCTCGGTACACCCACCGTATCCTCGGCATCGCAGCTGCGTCGGCCGCCCATGCACCAGAAGACATTCTGCTTTCAATGCGGCCCCAACGAGAAGAACTGCGTGCGCACTTGCGAAGGACACTACTGCCACAAAGACATCGAGAGCCAGCGCGAAAGCTGCGGATTCGGCGTGCCGGTGATGGCGTACACGCTGCAAACTCCGGCGCTCATCGGCAACGCGTCTTTCGATCGGGAGTCTTGCGTTTTCGCTCAGAGCGGAACCGCGCGCTGGTCCGAGTGCGTCTGCGGCTTCTCCGGTTGCAATCGGCATCCCTGGGCAGAAGCGGGCGCCGTCGCGAGTAGACGCAGCGCCGCCGCCTCCGCGGACGAGCATTCGCTTCTGCTGCACTCCGTGTCTAGCGACGGAGAAACATCAAGTTTCTGGGTTGACAATCCGGCCAGCGTAGGCGGCGGCAGGCGGCGTGGTGGCAGGCCTGCGCGAACTCCGTCCATCTTCCGCTGTTTCTCGTGTCGCGAAGCGAGTTCGGGTCGCGTCCTGCCGCCCAAGTGCTCCGATCAGGTGTGCATGGGCAATTTCTGCACGCTTCGGCTGGAGACGAAGACGAATTCGCCGGAATTCGGCGAACGACGACAGGCCGGCTGCCTTAACGCCACCCAGCTGCCAACCGTCAGCAGCGGCTGCTTTCAGAAGTGGTGGAGCGACGGAAAGAAGGACTCGAACGAGGATATCGTTTGCGTCTGTAGCGGAGACTACTGTAACCGTGATTTGCATTCTGCCAAGGCTGCCTCTTCCTCACCTTCGAATTGGCGATCTTTATGCATCTTTGCTTCTCTCCAACGCGACAGATCAAGATTCACCATATTTCGCGCGTTAGCTACAATTCTCGCGGAAAATGCTGCTCTGTTTCTCCTGTTTGTGATTGTAAGCGTTTACTGTTCGTAGGAGATTGTGCAAGCGTGTAGGTATGCTGTTGAATGTAACTTTCTTTTACTAGTAGTGAGGTTTTATGGACACTTTGTTACTTGCAATATTACATTACTTTGTTACATTTTTGCAAAATCTACTTTCTTTCACTATAATGGCATAGTCAACGCGTTTGAATACTTACGTGATGACTATGATAGCGATACTGGCTACCAAGCCAGCTGAACTAAGCACCATAAATCTAAAGGCTGCGGTACAAGTACGAAGCAGCCAAGTTTTTCTGTTGATTCGGTGCGTCACGTGGTTGACAGGAACAGTTGCCGTTTGCATATTCTTCAGTGAAGATACACGAGAAATAAATAATGCGCATTCATCGACACCAAGTGTCTTGTTCGATCAAATTGATATTCTCAGAAGAAATAACCATCGTTGATCGTTGTTGAATGCGACTCAGCCGAACAATAAAGTTGGAGTTGGAAGTTGGATTCGAACATAAATCAGTGCAGAAAGGGCAATAATCATGTGTGTCAATAAAATTGGGCCCCAGATTGGGCGGAATATTGAATGCCCGCGTCAATCACGTTTTGTTTCGAAACGCTTTGGCATGTCCGTGGCCATGGACGGGTGTGGGTATTTGCGGGAACGGGAACGGGGGCGGGGAAGCATGGGTATTTGAGGGGAACGCGGGGACGGGGGCGGGGAATGTATTTGCGGGGAGCCCATATAAACCATAGCAATATGGGGTCCAAAATGTTCGTCATTTCAAGCCGAATCGAATGGTACTATTTTCAGAGTGATAGCGTCATGCTAGGATGAGATATAAACAAATAAACAGAATACACATAATTCCAATAAACAGAATCCAGCCAAGATTTTGGCTGAGGTGTGTCTGTCTGTGTGTGCTATAGACTCGCTTAGTTTTGCAGCTACAGCATTCACCAATGTCTTGTTCGAAAGCTTATGACCCCGAGGGCGCCAGGAAGGTCTTCGATTTTTGATCTGATCAGCTGATCCGCAGCAATCAATCAATAATCGATATTTTAGTACTAAGAGGGTGCAGAAACTATATGACGTAGGTTTTCGAGCCAGCGTTTGTGAATGATCACGCCCCAAAGTGCACTTGAGACTAAGCGCGAGATGTGCCAAAGGGTTGCCAGGTCTGCAAAAGGGTTGTCAGATGTGCAACTTTTTGCCAGCTGCCCAAAATTGTTGCCAGATATGTAAATAAGTTTCCAGATATACACAACAGGGTTGCCAGATGTGCAACAGGGTTGCTAGACCTGCAAGAGGGTTTTACTGTAAAGCTGTAATGGGCTACTGGTATACCCAAACTTTCTTCGATCTTTTCAATGGTGGGATCCGTGTTAACCCATCCCAAATTGGTATGGCCAAAAATGGCCATATTCAGATTTTTGAGAAACCAGTGGCCCATTGCAATTCACAGCTGTAAAGAGACTATCTATGCCTCTGGCAGCCCTTTTGCAAATCTGTCAACCCTTTTGCAGATCTTGCAACTTTTTGCACATCTGCCAATCATTTTGAGCATCTGACAAAACGTTGCACTTCTGGCAACCCTATTGCAGATCTGGCAACCATTTTTGTGCATAGATCTGGCACCTGTTTTGTGCATCTGGCAACCATTTTGCACATTATCAGGCGAAAATTGCACATGTATATCTGAAAAAATATACCTGATAAACCCGATTTTTCATGTGTTTCAGAATGGCGGAAAAGGCCCCTAAAACCAAACATTTTTAAATTCAGGTACCCTGGCCTACTTTTATGTGTAGATTTCAAAAATGACCTTAATTTTTAAATTTTTGCACTATGAAGGCCTAATATACCCGATTTTTTACTCACTCTATCACAAAAATGGAATAAAAATAGGCTACTTACTTAGGCCTTAAAAGTGGAATAACATCATTTTATAAATTCTACACATAAAATTAGGCCAGGGTACCTGAACTTAAAAATACCAGCAAAATACCCTACTTTTCTCAAAAAGCTGAAAAATGGCCATTTTTGCCCATACCAATTGGGGATGGGTTAATGCTTACCCCACCATTGAGAGTAACGGAGAAAGTTGGGGTATATGTATTATTGTACCTTGGCTGGATTCCACCTATTTGGAATGCTATGGATGTCTGAAGAAGAGAAGTCGAAAACGTGCTAGACATGGACACTGTCAATGCCCAGAATCTGGCTGAGTGTCACCTCCTCTACTTATAGCTCCTTGGTACAACACTATGTACATATGCGTGCACATTTCGTGCACAGCATATTTGAAAGTCAATATCTCATCCTAGCATGAAGCTATCACTCTGAAAATAATACCATTCGATTCGGCTTGAAATTATTAACAATTTGGACCCCATATTGCTATGGTTTCTGTGGCTCCCCGCAAATACATTCCCCGCGTTCCTCAAATACTCCTGCTTCCCCGCCCCCGTTCCCGTTCCCGTTCCCGCAAATACCCACACCCGCCATGGACTATTTACCATGAAGTCATGAAGTCCTATAATATTTTACTTAGCTTACGGTTCAGGAGTTCACGGGTAGAAAAATCTCGTAACGAAAACCGAAAACAAACAAACAAACAGGAAGGAAAGACGAAAGAGAAAAAAGAGAAGAAGAAGATAACATGTAGCTATTTAACAATAGGATTTTTGGCTGCCATACAGCTAATGCTGCATTTTTCACACATACTGCTCCGTCGCTTTTTATCTGCAGGGCGCGAGCTCAAAAAATTCTCCGGGAGATTTATGTCCTAAAGAAAGAACGTAGAAGTGGCAAGTGGGAAGCGAAATGTAGTCTAAGGAAATTGAATTGCCAATTGAATTTTGTGATGGAAGAGCAAATCATTTGCCCTGCAGAAGGGTGTGATGTGTAGTTCTGTGTGAAACGTAACTTTTATGCCCACTTTAACGGAAGCAGCACAATTGGACAGAAGAAGAAGTGAATCGAATTCGAGGAATCAGTGGAACATTCAAGTGCGACGAATGTGGGAAAGAATTGAAGACAAAAAGACACTCAGGAAACATCTTGATAATGTAAGAGAGTTCGTAGGAAAAGCATCATAATCCAAAAAGTGTACATTTGCTTGCCCACCATGGCTGAGGGTACTTACGTTATGCGTGTGCATTGAAGGTGCATGGAACCAAGGAGATACCAGAGAGAGACTCGCTGATCAAATGCTTGGAAGGAGAATGTGGCTGGACTGGAAGACTGCGCCTATCCTTGAGGCGCCACCTACTGAAGAGCATGGGAAAGATTTTGAGGTACTAGTACGTACATGGTAGCCAACCAGCAGACCGGGCATTGGAATGTTGTGTTGTTCTACAACACAGACGGGTTACATACATACTGCACATACATATGTACATAAAGTTGGAAGTGTTTAGGTCAGCCACAATTTGCGATTTGAATCAAAAGCGGAATTTGACAACTGGATCAGTGGCCTAGAGCTAACGTCAGACAGAACCCATTTTGTCCAGCACTGCACTGCGTACCCACTGCAGAAACCAGAGGATGAAGGAAGAGTGAGAAGAATACTCGAGTGCAATAGAACTGGAAGGTAGCACTCCTACATAGGTGTATGTATGTAGCAATGACCATTCAATTCGAGCAAGCAGCTAGATTTGTAGAATGCATACCCTGACCATTTTTTGGCAGGTATGAAGAGAAGGAAGGACCCAGGCAGCGTGCCAAAAAACCGAAGGGAACTTGTCGCGTAGGTCACCGATGCACACTGCAGGTACTTACTTGACGCTCCAGTGGTACGTAAGTACGTACTTATGCATGCATAGTAATTTTCTGCAGTATGCAAGTATGTACGTACAGTATGTTCTTCTTGCAGGTAAAGTTTGTGGAGGAGGTCGATGGAAGTGTACTGGTGGAGGAGGCGTGCCTTGATCACTATGGCCACGAGCTGGAAGTGGGGCACACGTTTCTCGACAAATCAACACGGCAACTTGTACTCTCCAAGGCCATTCATGGCATCCCCGCCGACCGCATTGTCCGGGACTACACTGAAAAAGCAGGAACTACTGAGTACGTGCGACGCCGACAGCTGATATCAATGAAGGACGTGCAGAATATTATTCAAGCTCACGGAGTGAATAATGGTATGCCACTTTTACATACCTACGTAGCTGTGAAACAATGAACGATATATTGCACTGCTGTATTGTTCTGCTTATAGGAGCGAGGAAGCACCACTCGGATGCACTGAGCGTGGATGCCTGGGCGGAGGAGCTGCAGCGGGAGAAGATAGCAGTCTACTACAAGCCTTGCCAGCAGACCTGCCCCCTGGAGAAAGACAACCTCAGAACAAGCGATTTCGTTCTTATCTTGCAAACGGAAATGCAGAAAGGTATGCTTGTAAAGTTTGCACCGAAGTTTGTCTGTCTAGATAGCACCTATGGCTGCGGGCGATACGGGTATTATCTCTACACTCTACTGGTGGCGGACGAGGAGAACTCCGGCTTCCCTGTGGCCCACATGATCACAAACCGCGAGGAGAGTCTGGAGATCGTCACACTTTTCTGCCGTCGACTGCGTCTTGCTTTGGGTAGGAAAATCGCTTGCTCCTGTGTCACGATTTATTGTCCACCTACGTACGTGCACTCTATCCTGCTTGCAGCTGGAAAGGAACTGCAGATCGGCAGTGTCATGACGGATGACAAGAGCTGTCTGTATGATGGACTGGTGGCTGGATTTCAGTTGGAGCAATCACCACCAAAGAAACTTCTCTGCTCCTGGCACGTTCGGAAGAACTGGAGTGCTCAGGTTGATTGAAAAGTGAATGTGTAGTTTTAGTGGTTCAGTGTCAGTGTACGTACACGTAGGTACATGTATCTGTGCAACAACTGTCTTCAGGCATACAACAAGATTCCGTCCCCAAGTCAAGCCGAGAAAGTCTACAAGCGATTGACATCCATTCAGGCGATGAAGTCAGTGGAAGATTTCGAGGCTTCGTTTGCCGAATTTCTGGAGGAGCTCAGTGGACAGGAGGCAACGAAGGCATATGGTAAAGTACATACGTACTGTACGTATACAATATATATGCATGTGCACACACATACACAGATGCTTCCCTGCTTGGTAGGCGACTATCTGTACAAGTATTACTCGGACACAAAGAACTCGGACCCAGCATACAGAAGAAGGCAGTGGGCATACTGCTACAGGAGAGGGGATCACATCAATGTGAACATGTTCTTGGAGGTACAGCAGCAATGCAAGCATTTTTATTGATTCTCGTTAAAAGAATTCAGTAGTTGTTTTACAGGCATTTCACCGGGTGTGGAAATACCTCTACTGCCAGAAAAGCCATGCTATGCGACTGGATCTCACCCTTCAGCGTCTCAGGGATTTCACTCATGACAAAGCAATGCAGCGCATTCGCAAACTGTCCTTCGGATTCAAGAAACGACTAGGTAGGTACGTAGGTAGTACGTAGGGTACGTATCTACGTAGTGGGCCATTAGTACGTACCAGCATATCACATCGCTTACTTACATGCAATGAGCAATTTACAGGAGATCTGAGAAAGTCGCATCAGAAAGCGGTGGAGAAGGTGGCGGAAGCCGTGGTGACAGAGGAAAATGGCACATGGGTCATCAAGTCCTTCTCAAACGACTCTCTCGAGTATTTGGTTGAACTGGCACCGCCGTCCGTCTCATGCAGAGAAGAAGCTTGCCCTATCAACTGCAGAGAGTGTGGCGTGTGCATCCACAAGTTTATCTGCACGTGTGACGACCAGGCATTCAATGGCAACATGTGCAAGCACGCTCATCTCATCTGCTTGCGCTTCGGCAAGGATTATTTCGCACGGGAGCTGCCGCCGGTCGCAGAAGATAATGGTGGCGGCCCGCGATTTGATCTTGCTTTGGAGGTGCAGCAGTTGGTGGATGACGGCCTAGTGGAGACTGCAAGTGAAGAAAGCAGAGTGAAGAAAACGGCGGACTCTGGAGTGAAACTGGACTATCTCATCCAACAAGGAATGGAGCTTGTGACGAAGGCAGAAAGCTTGAAGGAAGCTGGTACGTCTGTTCCTGTGGAAAGCGTGAACGTGGCAGTGCGTTCTATTCGTCAAGCCCTGGCTGCCCTCAGCGTCGAGGAGTTGGAGCCAGCAGCGACTTTGCCAAAGCCGCAAGTGGGCCATCGGAAGAAGTTCGAGCAACAAAGAGGAAGAAAGCTCATCAAAACGAAGCGAAGCAATCGAAATCGTTTCACCAACCTCACCAATGAAGAGGCTACTGATCGCCTGGAGGACGAAGAAGAGAAACACGACGCTGAACAAATGATCAAGCTTCTGCTCAAGCCTAGCGCATTCAGGTACTAACAGTTAACACAAAAGCGTTTAGATACAGTACAGTACTAGAATACCATAAAGTGAAGTACATGCACACTTATGGTGCTTTTGTTCAGAAAGTATGGAAAGAGAGAGGGGGGAGTGCTGCGCTGCTTGGGAGATGTGCAACTCAAGGAACTGAAATGGGACACTACCAAGTGGGAAGAATGGAATATGGAGAACAGCGAAGGAAAAACACTGCTCGACTACGCCCATCTGGTGGACAAGATCGAAATGAGCCAGCTGCTGAAGCAGGAGATTCGATACATAGGTGCGTGATGTACATGCCTATCCTATACGTACATACAATGGTAGAAACGTGATGCCTATCGCACTGGCATATTTGCTTTCCTTTATGCTAATGTTTTAGTGAGCCAATTGCTGGAGTCCTACTTTTGTCACGAGTGCCAAGAAGCCACGGATCCCACTGACAAGATGGTGAACTGTGACAACTGCCAGTTATGGTTCCATACGTAAGTTCAGCCATAGCTACATACAACACAGTACGGTATGCCAGAACTAGTGGGCTGCGCATGCATGCACCAACATCAAAATCGGTTGGTTTTTTGCAGGAAGTGCGTTGAATACTCGATGGTTCCTGAAGAGGAAGAATACTTCTACTCGAGAGAGGCGGAGCAAAAGGGACGTTCTCAAGGGGACAATCAACCAAAGGCCCCTTGGTTTTGCTCGGTTCAGTGCAAAGGTGGAGAGCCCAGAGTGACATTGGTGAATATTCAGTAAATAGGAAGAAGTTTTGGGATATATGTATTGTGTATTTGTGTGCGTGTTTCTGTGTAGAATTGTTATTTCATGCGACATGTGCGTCTTTTGAGCCAGATTTGGGGGCAGATTGATATGACAAGAGCGAATAAAAATAGGAAATATGGACTGTGCACGGCTTGCAATACTTGTATACATATTGTAAATAAAAAAAAGCGACAAAGCAATGATAACTTACCTAATAGCAGCATTAGCTGTATGGCAGCCAAAAATCCTATTGTTAAATAGCTACATGTATAGAGATAGAAATAGAAGATTCAATTTTGGATCCGTTTACTCAGAGAACAGCTACCGTTTTCGTGGTGGTCGGTCCTGTACGGTTATTCTACGCTTCGTTTTGGCCAATTTGCAATTGCCGCTTTCTTTCAGATCAAGGAAAAAGGCCAACATTTCTCGTAAGAACGATTGTTGTCCCGTTCACAACGAACGCTGATATCGACGTCAACGCAGATATCGACGTTCAACGCAGATATCGACGTTCGACGCAGATATCGACGTTCGACGCAGATATCGACGTTCAACGCAGATATCGACGTTCGACGCAGATATCGACGTTCGACGCATTAGCGATCGCAGAAAAAAGTAGCAAACATCGACGAAAACTTGATGGAAATACGTACGTACGTACCAAACAACATCATCATCTATGCCGGCGTTATTATTGGAGAAAAATACAGATTTACGTAGATTTCCATAATCTACGTTGAACGTCGATATCTGCGTCGAACGTCGATATCTGCGTTGAACGTCGATATCTGCGTTGACAGCGTTCGTTGTGAACGGGCCAT
>JASAMW010000017.1:0-32959 GCA_030247985.1 Epsilonema sp. ZAB3_2
GTTTTATTATCATTTTATTTGGTGTTTTGCTTTTATCAGCAGTATGAACATAATATAGGCTCCTCCAGTTTTTCAGGATTCCGTGACTGTCTCTGTGGATGCTGTTGTCTACTTTCGTACATCGGATCCTATTGCTTACGTGAATAATGCAGACGACGCCATATATTCTACAAAACTTCTGGCACAAACCACTTTGCGCAATGCGTTGGGCATGAAAACGCTGACAGAAATGCTATCTGAACGAGAAGGCATTGCCAGGATCGTCTTGGAACTTTTGGGTAAGCAAATAAGCAAGCGTGACCACGATTAGATTTTTATTTTCTATGTGACTCCACCTTTAACAATATTAAACACTTCTTCCAGATGAAGGCACAGATCACTGGGGCATCAAGGTTGAGCGTGTTGAAGTAAAAGACGTTCGCTTGCCTCCACAGCTTACCCGTGCTATGGCAGCAGAAGCGGAAGCATCTAGGGAAGCAAAAGTAAAGTACACACATGATTGTTTATTATTTTTTAAAGATGTCCTCGCATGGATGACCAAACAAGAGTCTCACTAAAATCCTCTTCTGCTCACAGGCAAAAATTGTGGCAGCAGAAGGGGAGCATCAGGCGAGTCGAGCCCTCAGAGATGCTGCGGATGTGATTGCTGAGTCACCAGTAGCCCTGCAGCTTCGTCATTTGCAAACTCTATCGAACATTGCAGCAGAGAAAAACTCCACCATCGTGTTCCCCGTTCCAGTGGACATTCTGGCAGCATTCATGCCCAGGCAACCGCCTCGCCATGGTTCGCATGCGCATAATTCCTATTTTGACAGTAATGATACATCGAAAGATCTTTGATCTGACTGCTTGCTGATCTGTGTATAGAGTCCTAGGATCTGTTCATTATTGACTATTTTTCCCGCGTTTTCTCATTTTATTTGTTGAAGCAAACTATTTTTGGTATAAGATTGATGTGAGATGGGAGGGATCAGATCAGACTAGAATGGAACAGGTTTGGGAGCTGGAAAGGAATGTAGGTATGTACGGTGTTTGTTTGTATGTTTGTATGTAGGTACTGTATGTATGCCTATATACGTATGTTATGTACATAATGTGGCATTACTGCGAACTGTTTGAATGCTTACTATTACCTTGCGTAGTACAGACAGACATACGTATATACTGTACTTACTTCACTAAAATAATTATTATCTTTACCCTCATCAGCAATATTTTTTATTCTGTAAAGGAAAATGAAATTATACTGCTAGTGAATAACGCTCATTGCATATGATATCACTTTATGTACTGTGCTGTAGCAAACCAACTGGCAGAATATAAATATCTTCACCACCAAGAAATCTACCCAATGCAATTCAATTGTATTCGTATCACACATCAGAACTGATTGCAACAAATATTTGTGCACTTCTCTAAAGATCTAAAATTGTTCAAATTGCCACCACAACCACCGTACCTAAACTCTACACATGTGTTTGTGCTGGGTTCATAACCGTATCGTCTTTCACTGCCTTGACAAGGCCCTGGATCCCGATCAGCAAAGCAGAAGCTTGCTAAAACAGTGATCACTCACAGGACATCAGTGCATATTCTGCCTTCAATTATCTAGTACATACACATCAGTTTTGGTGATTACATGCTAATAATTGACATAAAAGAAAAGTAAGCATGGAATGCATCTACATGGAGGTACCAGGAGCAGGGCAGCACACTGACACTGACATCTGAGGTGATGCATTGATGTGACACACATGGTCTTGTGGGCAAACTGTCTCAACACTGCACACCTGAGGTTCCTGATCAATCAATACTGGTTTGCCATGAGGGCAAAAGCCTTTGAAACCTGAAAGACAGACTTAATATGGTACAAAATAATTCAAAAGGAGGAGAGATCTGGCAAATTATGAGTGGTAAAATAACAGAGGCTTTGCTTCATTTTACTTACGGCTGCAGGTGTCTTCACACTCCCCCAAAGACAAGAAGTTATTGCTGTTCCCCTGTAGACCTCTGTAGATGAACTGGAGGCACTCATCTGCTGCAGTGTCATATGACCACCTGGGCAAGGTTGCTGGACCAATTCCTGGCACCTGTGGCTGATCGCATGGGCTTCCTTAACACATAAGCTTTGCTTCCTATGTACATAGGTACAGTATGTACAGTACAGTACATACGTAGGTAGGTATGGTAAAATCTAGGGTAGCTAACAACTGCTGTGTTTCTGGGTCAATTCAATATTTCAATTCAGCCAACCAAACTCGATTCAGCCAGCTTTTACCATGACTGGGACAGCACACTGATAGTGCAGGCTCTGCAGCAACCAGACAGAAATGCGTGCGTGGACAGTTGCTGGTGAGTGGGCCACCTTGGCACTTCAAGTAGCCATTTCCAGGCTGAACAAAAGGCGCATCTGGTGGCTGACAAGGGTTAATTTCTGCAAAACATATGAAATCCTTTGTAGTATGCTTCAGAACGCAACCTTTTTGTTATGTTGTACTGTATGTACATTGTTCGCGTTGAGACTATGTGATTGAGGACACTTTTTGTCAGCGCTGACCTTGACAAGCTTGTTGACAGCTTTCCAATGTGGGGAAATTGTTTTGATTTCCCTTTAGGCCCAGGTAGACAAAAGGCTGGCAGCGTCTTGTGATCTGGTCAAAATACCATCGATTCAGGCTTACTGGAATACGACCTGGCACACCCTCCAATCGTGGCATCCCACAAGGATTACCAGCTGCAACAACATTCAAAAAATAGTCATTAATCTTGTAGAAGACTAATCACCAGGGCACGGGATGTGAAAACCGTGAAACTGAACACATTTCCAATAGAGATTACCCGATATTACAGAAATTGTCAGTATGCAAACCATTAGGACAACATGTAGTTGTCTCTGGTCCAGCTCCCAAATGGCACCAGTAGCTGGGTGGGCAGGGCTGGGCAGGTGAGCATGGCACCAATCGCCCACCTGGCTCCCTTACTGGCTCTCCAACTGGGCATGGGTTAACAACAACTGAAACTGTGAAACTAGTGAACAAAAATCATACACTCAAGCAGCTGAGCAGTTTAGTGAAAGTCAGTTGAGCAATAAAGCACTGAGAAATGTCAATTTGATGTACATTTGGCAATGTAAAGATAGTAGCAGCATAAAAAATCCAGTGAGTGTTACCAACCAGGACAGACAGTTTCACAGTCAGCCTTTGTAAGAAAGTTATTTTGGTTGCCCTTCAAGCCGCGATAGTTGAATGGCAGACAGGCTGGAATTGCTGGGTCAAAGAACCACCTGGGGATGCTTGATGGCCCTTCTCCAGTGGTCAGAGGCAATTGGCATGGATTTGTAGCTAAAATGTAAGAGTTATGTATTGCTGACTGCACTTGCAGTTCAGTTTCTGAAAATAAAAATATAGAAAATAGAGATGTCGCGATATTACAATAGCGAAACAAGGCAGCTAAAAATTTAGAACTGCTAAATGTCAGTGTTGTCTGTTGTGCCTTTGCAAAATTCAGGAAAAGCGAGCAATAGCACAAGCATTCTTACACCCAGGACAGCACACTGTAGAATTTCCATTAGTACCAATGTGGCACCAGTATTTGGTTGGACAGGGGACAGATGGAGAGCACTGTCGATGGCGTCCTCTCACCATTAGTGCATCACCAGAAGCACAAGGGTTAATTTCAGCTGGAAAAAAGCTCTTTCTTCATATGACAGTTGGGGCATAAAGAAAGGGGTCATTCAAAAAGAGGCAGGATTATTTATTACTGAAGCAAAGCAGTTCACAATCTTCTCTGGACAGGAAATTGTTCTCATTTCCTCTAAGGCCAGAGTAGGAAAACTTTTTGCACATAGCCTTCTCCTTGACAAAGTACCATCTGGACAGTTTCTCAGTTCCAGAGCCAGTAACCTTCTTCTGATCACATGGTTTGTTTGCTGCAAATCACAGCTGCTGTCATGAGAAGCACAGTGAAATTTTGGGGTAAAGCAGAAGAAACGTTATAGTGTGTATGAAAAAAAGACCATGTGAAAACTTACTGCCCTGACAACACACAGTGGTGTCATTTGCAGCCCCAATGTGACAGTAGTGGCCTGTTGGACATCTGGAAGTTGGAGAACATTGCTTGGGGCGTTTGTTATCTCCCCTCAATGGTTTACCATTTGTACAAGGGTTCACACAAGCTTGACAGAAGTACAATTCACACAATACGCACACAGTATGTAGTAACATGTGAGAAGATTGAGCAATTGCAATAATAGAAAGCTTCCAGAAAGAGCGAGGAAAAGCTTACAAGGACAAGCACTTTGGCATTGAAGCTGGGTTAGAAAGTTATTTTGGTTTCCCAAGCGGCCTTTGTAGGTAAACAGCTTGCAAGTGCCACACAGACCATCATCAGGGTCATGGTACCATCGGCTCAGGGAATCATTGCCAGAGCCAATGTTGACCTTTAAGCCACACACATTGGTAATAGCTGGAAGAAAGCAAGGCGAGCAGAAACTTCTAACCCACGCATGTCAATAAAATGTGCACACAACTTTCGCAATATCGTTAGGTGTTTAGGAAATTTCTTCACGCTAAAACTCACTTGTTGTATGTGTCAAAAGTAGACTGGTCACGATAGTAAATACCAAGGCAAGATGCATAACACTGTCCACTCCACATCAGCACCAACTCATTTCTTACCTCCAGGGCAACACATCGTTGTGGCAGGAGTGGCTCCCAGATGGCACCAGAGCCCAGGTGGACAAGGCGATGGGTTGAGACCAGGTGGAGCGCAGGCGACTGCATTTTCAGGCACCACCGGTGTTGGGCAGGGGTTTTCAAAAGCTGAAACAAACCAGAACAATATTAAAATGCGATGCCAGGTAGTATTGAGAATTGCGTGGACAGGGGGGTAATTTTCAGTTTTCTGCTGATGACGTGAGCTGATAGCCCAACTGATTTTACGTATTTTACAAAAAGACCGGGTCGAAAATTCGCACCCAGTCCTGAGATATAAGGCCTCAAAGTTGACCACAATTTGACCTTAATTTTTCACTTTTTCACCCTAAAATGGGGGTAAATAGCCCCACAGTGGGGCTTTGGGGCTATAAATTTGCACACACATAGGCCCTATGGGGGTACATGTTCAGACAAATTTTGAGCCCTCCAGCCCTCTTGGTTCAGGAGTTAAAGCTGTTTTTGCTGAAAATCCGAAAATTGCAAGTTTTTCATAATTTTCAAAATTTTGAGAGAGTCCGTGTGCCCGCTGTTTTATTTTCTGAATCTTGTAGAGCAGAAAATTTGCTACAAGATAGGCTACATTTGAAAAGAAAGTCACCTATAGGAAATTTTCACAGCAAGGCCTCAAAGAGTGGCAAGTAAGGGTTTTAAGAGTGTGGGTTTTCCCTATTTTTCAAGCTAACTCAACAATATCACGGATACTCTCTCCTCAAAAGTAGCCTATCTTACGTAAAATTTGATGAAGATTTAGAAAAAAATATTTTTGCCCCCAAAAAAGTTAAACCTACCCCAAAAATGTTCAAAAATTGACAAACAATTACATCTTTTGTACGATTATATGCTAGGGGTTAACTTTTTTGGGGGCAAAAATACTTTTTTCTAAATCTTCATCAAATTTTACATAAGATAGGCTACTTTTGAGGAGAGAGTATCCGTGATATTGTTGAGTTAGCTTGAAAAATGGGAAAAACGCACACTCTTAAAACCCTTACTTGCCACTCTTTGAGGCCTTGCTGTGAAAATTTCCCATAGCTGACTTTCTTTTCAAATGTAGCCTATCTTGTAGCAAATTTTCTGCTCTACAAGATTCAGAAATAAAACAGCGGGCACACGGACTAACTCTCTCAAAATTTTGAAAATTATGAAAAAATTGCAATTTTCGGATTTTCAGCAAAAACAGCTTTAACTCCTGAACCAAGAGGGCTAGAGGGCTTAAAATTTGTCTGAACATGAACCCCCATAGGGTCTATGTGTATGCAAATTTATAGCCCCAAAGCCCCACTGTGAGGCTATTTACCCCCATTTCAGGGTGAAAAAGCGAAAAATTAAGGTCAAATTGTGGTCAACTTTGAGGCCTTATATCTCAGGACTGGGTGCGAATTTTCGACCCGGTTTTTTTTGTAAATTACCCGCTAAACGTCCGACCCTATGAACTCGACACGGGGCCCATGTCGAGTTCACTGGCCTCTCGGTGTCAACTCGACACGAAAAAAGACACGGTCGCTTATTGTCGAAATGTCGATAGCGTGTTTTGAACGGTGTCGTTTTCTAACTAATCTCGACAAACGCAATGTCGATTTGACCGTGTCGATACATAGTAATATCAACATCAAAAAGCAGGAATCCCGTGTTGATAAAAATCTGTCAATGTATAAAAAATATACATTCGGACGTTTAGCGGATACGTAAAATCAGTTGGGCTATCAGCTCACGTCATCAGCAGAAAACTGAAAATTACCCCCCTGTCCGCGGTACTGTACAGCAATACTGAATCCTTCCAGACATCGCGTTTTAATAACGTTTTCCTTTTTCAAAAGACAACCATTACCCAAACAAATTGATATTTTGTAACTTGGTGCTCATCTAGCTATTTAGGTACTCACGTCTGCAAGCCACCAAGCAGGCTTCTGCAGTTAGAAAATTATTCTGATTGCCCTTCGTGCCCAGATATTTGAAGGGTTTACAGGCTCCGACTGTGGGGTCGAAAAAGAATCGAGGAATCGCTGCTGGACCAAGACCAGACTCTGGAGGCATGGTGCACGGGTTTCCAGCTGTAATCATGCATAAAAAGGAAAGACTACACTACTCTATGTATTGTAATGCAGATTATTGCACTAATACACCAAAACCAAGGCAAACAAGACCTCCTGGACAGCAAGTTGTGGTTTCTGGAGTGGCTCCAATGTGGCACCAGAAGCCAGGTGGGCAGGCATTCATGGCCATAGGGCTGCAGACGATTGGACCACCAGATGGGCTAGGTGGGGGTGGACCCAGGGCGCAGGGGTTGACGATGGCTACAACGAAAATGCTACAAGTTTCGCTCTATCTAACCACTAAAGATTATGCACTTCGTACATTTATGTACAGTAGTAAACTGTGACGTGCCGCGTTCCGTATGGCGATAGCCGGGCCCCGAAAAGGGGGGAGAGAAATAGGACCGAACGGGAATCGAACCCGTTACCCTCGGACACAGCTGCGGACTTAGGCAACCCCACCAGGGACCGGTCCGGGGACTTTTGGCTAAACTCGCCTTACATACCTAGATCTGGTTTACGTACACTACTACTGGCCTCGGACGCTATTGCCATACGTACGCAGTATGTAACAAAACCAAACAAACTCTCATCTACTCTACCCTACTCTACGTACCTAGGTCAGGTACTATCGACATACCCAATACCCAAGTCAAGCAAATCCTCTGTAGTGCAACATTTCATCAACTTGTGACAAAAATTCTACACCCTGAGGTTATGTAGTTAGTACCTATTACCTAAGATTACTTAGATCAGTTCCAATGCCTTGCCTTCCAATCATTTATGCACATTGCACTGCGGACCAGCCGTGCTTTATGCCAAAGAATCCCTGGCTAAGCTTGTTTTGCAAAGTTTTAAAAAATCCCCAAACACTTTTGACATGGAGCCCGACAAAAACTTTGCGCATTAGCCCGCCCACACGGTCCAGCAGACTTTAGCGGCTGACGTCGGGGGGGGGGGGGGGGGGGGGATCTCTTGCGCGACCCACCCAAATAACAACAATAAACTGGACTCAGTGTCTGTCTACGTCTACTGAGCCAGCGACAAGCGGCATCTATTGTGTATTGTGTGGGGCTTTTGTCGGCTGGAACGCTGTGTTCTGCGGTTTGCCTACGTACGAAAGTACAAAGTTGGGGCGGTAATCCGCAAAGTACCTACTTGCAATACATACAGGGTGTCTCATAATAAACCGTTCACCTTCCAGTGCATGTAACTCTGGAACCACACCTTAAATTTGCATTCGGTTTTTTGTATTTTGTAGCAAAGGCTTCAACTCAGAAGTGTGCAAACTTTGAGCTTCATAGGCCAAGTGGAAGCTACTCAAACACGTTCTTTCCCCGGCGGTCAAAAACGAGGGTTTTTCGAACTAATAGTGCCGATTAGGGGGTCTTCTGTGCATGGTCCAAACAAAATTAGCCTCGTAATGAAAAAAGATGTTCCAAAATGCTAGAAAATAGGCGTATCTCCTGCATTAGCTCCAGTGCCAGGGTAGCAAACGCATTGAACTGGGTATCTTGAAAGAATAAGATCGAGATTTTTCTCCATATGAAGAAAAACGTCGATTTTGAGCTTCGAGATTCAAACCGTCGCAATTTCCGAAGTATGTGGACGAAATAGCTGAAATTTTGTACACACCTGCGTAGAAGCCTTGGCTACAAAATAAAAGAAACCGCATGAAATCTAAGATGTGGTTCCAGAGTTACATGCACGGAAAGGTGGACGGTTTATTTTGAGACACTCTGTACATAGCCTACATACATACGTACGTAGGAAGGTATACCTACTAGGCTTTACTCTGCAGACTTATATGCACATACATGACGATTGTAAACCCTGACTTTGAATGTAAGTATTTTTACAAATCGCCGAGTAATACAAATTGGGGTCTATGTAGAAGCGAACTGAAAAGGTTGGAAATCACAAGGTTTACGTGTTTACCTGGACAGGTAGCAGCACACTGTTCGATCGTGACGAAGTTATTCGCGTTTCCCCTTAGACCTCTGTACATGAAGGGTCGACAGCTTCGGGTGATGACGTCAAAGAAAAACCGGGGTAAACTGGCCGTGCCTTCGCCCGAGTTGGGTGGCATAGCGCATGGATCACCTGCAAGAGAAAATAAGGGGTGAAAAGGTGCGGCTCCTTTGGCTTGCAACTTCATCTAAAAAAGTTTTCGTGAACTTAATAATCACGTACACATAAAGATTTATGCCTACACACTTCTAATGTACATACTGTACCTGTATGCCAATAAACAAAACTCCAGTAGTTATTTGGCTAGAACGATGAACCACATGGGCTATTGCGTACTACAGGGTGTCTCACGTAGACCTACCTAACGATCCAGCCTTATAACTTCCGTATTACAGTAGATATCAAGCTGAAATTTGGTCCCCAGAAACCCAAGAATATACCATTTGTTGTGGCAAAATTTGAGCCAGATAGGTCAACTAGGGATTAAATTACGAGCTTGCAAATTCGTGACCACGTTTTTCAACATTTTGAAATCACTGGTGCCACTATTGACCTCGACAGCTCCTTGAAGGCTGTTATGGGCGGTAAATCGCCTGTAGTTTTGTACCCTTTGTGTTCTGGTCCGTGATGACGTTCAGCCATTATTGTTTCGCCATATTTCAATGTTGAATGAGCTGCTTGACCATGCCGAGCGAAGATTTTAGTCCCAAAACCACGCTCAGTGCGGAAAATGCGAAAAACAGGGTCCAACATTTGCAAGCTCGTAATTTCACCCCTAGTTGACCTATCTGGCTCAAATTTTGCCACAACAAATGGTATATTCTTGGTTTCCTTGGGACAAAATTTCAGCTTGATATGTACTGTAATACGGAAGTTATAAGGCTGGATCGTTAGGTAGGTCTACGTGAGACACCCTGTACCAGCAGCGTACGTGACTTTTGGTGAAAATAAATAAGCAACGTGTACAGGGTCTATGTAGTACCCGTAGGTACCTACTCCTACGTGTGTACGTTGAATAATCTGTCAAAGTAACGAAGCATACGTGCAAACAAAGTGAGCATACATACGTACAGTAGGTGGAGCTTTTTGCGGTCACTCTCTACCGTGTCCAGTTGGTTTTAAGAGCCTTTGCAACAGCTTACGTGAAATGAATGAACGTACAGCACAGGCAGTATGTAGCCATTTGCTTACGCACTTACTGGGTCGAGGACAACAGGTTGTCGTCACCACCGTAACACCCACATGGCAATAGTGCGTCGGAGGGCAAGTCGCTGGCACTTTCCAGTTGCAGTACGCCGGTTGACCGTAAGGGGTTAAAATTGGCGTTCCATCTCCGCAAGGGTTAACCACAGCTGAAAGAAGAAAACAAAATTGGACGAATTTTCCACACAAAGTTTTTCCAAGAATGTATCAATTTCAAGAGTTGCAAAATTGAGTTTACTATCAGAAGCTTTTTAAAAATTTTAACCCATAGCCAAGTTCAGGCTGACGACAGAATAAAAAGCCATCAAAGTTGCTGTCTTTCTAGAGCAAACAATGTAAAAAAACTTTTCTTTGCTTTTTTCATTATTTTTTGCCGTCTCCTTCTCTCTCTCCTCTAGTATTGCACTTCAAACCTACGAATGTGTGAACGTACGTAAACGTAGGTAAAGCCTCTACGCTCAAAAGGCAAAAAAACACAAAAACAAAACAAAACGAAACCACTGAAAAGGGTACTGTGGGGTAAGCCCGGACACCTACCGCTTTTCTGAACTTGCCGCTTCAGCAAATGATGAACATGAGTAGCTCATTTGAAAGAGGAGAGTTCGAGGAATCGATACTTGTCTCAATCGGTCGTATGATTGCTGAGATATTACATACTTGATACTACTGTACTAGGTGTCCGGGTTCATCCCCGTGTCCGGGTTTAGCCCACAGTACCCTACTTACTTGGCACAATCGGTTGAGGTGGTTGCGGCGGGAGTACCGGCGGGGGTCCGAGGGGCGGTGGTTGGGGCAAAATTGGAAGCGGCGGAGCAGGCTGTACGGGAGGCTGGTGCGGTATCCTGGGACTGCAGCAGCCACATCTGGAGCACAAGGGTTGGAATGTCTGCAGGGGATATTGGGCAGCCATAATCACTGACGCTCTGTCCAGCAGTAGCAAAAACAGTAGCTTTGTCGGCTGTAGTAACAGCAGAGAATGCAGTAACGTAGAAAAGAATGAACTGGCCACTGTCCTAACAGAGCGGCGAACAGTTGTTGTAGTTGTAGTTGTGCAGTGGTCCATGCTTTCATTTATAATAGTGGTAAATGGAGCGCTGTAGTCTTTGTGTTGGGAGAATGCAATGCCCAGCAACAGCGGTAAAGCAAGCTTTCACATAATGAATGCGACAAAGCAAGAAAGGTGACAGAGCGAGAAGAACAGAACCGCGCACCTGTGGGTGATAGACAGCTCACGATTCACTCCTTCAGAAGCCAAGCCAGCAGTAGCAGCTGTGGACCACTTCTTAAAGTTATTTCATAGAGCAAGAAAGCTGGCCACAGCAATGCCGGCCACAGCTAAAGAATATGCGAAGGGCCACTCGCTAAAGATACTATTAGACCCACGCTCTTAGAAAGTTCAGTGATTTCAGCCATAAAAACAAACAAATGGGAAACAAAAAGGTGGGAATAAAGTTGCATAAGGGTAGGCCAGCGCCAGGTCAGGGTCAGGTGTACGGTGTCAAGAATCTTCTTCGCTTGAATCTTTTGCTAAAATGATCTGTCAGTTGGAGAATACCGCTGACTGTTTTTAGAGTGCTGGTTCTGCGCTTGCGTACGAAGCGCACTGCATTCTTTTTGCCCGCTCGCGCGCAGAAAAGAAAATTTTAGTTTAACATTCTTTCAAGCAGCAGGGGACAGAACAGAACCAACCTGCGACCAATAAGCAGACTGAGAAAACGGACAATAATAATTTCAGAGACCGACCAGACAGACACCTCAACTAGTGTTGTCAACCTTCGAAATTTACGTTGGCGGTAAAGTAAATTTACCTGCCGTAGATGGACGGTAAATTACTGCACGGTAATTACACCGTCCCATACAAAGAAAAAATTTTCGACTGTAATAAATAATTACCGCGGTAATAAATAAAGGGGTAAAACGCTGACTGTACGGTTAAAATCGTCTACCGTCAGCAAGAGCCGGTAAAAGTACAGTACAGTACCGTCGTCGAAAAATGGCGACTCTATCTATTGAAGATAATAGGTAAAGTGTAATTACTGTTGACAACACTACCTCAAACTCCCCCTCCCTCCCCCCACTACGTCTGCTTTTACGCCAAGTTTTTCAGCTAGAGAAAGGTCAGAGATTGCTACTGTCGTGCACCACTCGCGTCGCGTAGGTTACTGCAAGCAAAAGGCGTTTTTGCGTAAACTTCACGACGTTGCCCAGCCTGCCACCTTTGAGCTCAAACATTTTGATTCGGCGGTCTCTTTTGCTGTTTTGAACAGCTGCGAGAGTTAGTCGTCGCGCGTAATTTGTTGTGCTAACGCGAGCCAAGCGTAAAGTTTGCACACGAAATAAAGTGGGGTGACACTATTTTTTTCGGAACTAAAATGTGCATGATTTGCAATAGTTGTAAAATGTAAACTAAACTAACCAGTTAGCGCTTGTGAAGATAAAAGCAGCGCATAGCTCTGTCTGTGATGTGATTAGAAATTTTCGAAATCTTTGAATTGGATTGGAATGGAATGTCAGAAATGTCGATGATTCATCAATTTTCGAGTAGAAAATAGAAAGAGGTATTGCCCTTTTACCGTTTTTTTGTTCTGTTCCTGTGACAGTTGGTAAATTGGTTCTTTCTGCATTTCAGGCCTAACAAAGACCCCACCCGTGAAGGTTATCTTCCATATTCATTCTCTTCAATGCATTGCATGCGGTTCTACTGATCAGAGAAGGAAAACGGTTGTTGCGTCCTTTTCTTTTGCCGCGGGTATGGATGGACAGGTGTAGCTCAATAATTCGTTGCGTTGGGTGGGGTCTTTATATTTTTGTTGCGTATTTACTACCGTTGACGCCGCATTCAGATGAGCGACGTACGTCCGATGTACGCTCTAAGAGCGAGCTACTGCATCGCGATAAAGCATGGTCAGCCATGGACTTATCGGCGTACGTCGGGCGTGTGCCACTTATGTGAACACGGTCTTACTTTTTGTCTTGAAGCCTTTTGACCAATCCACTATTGTATAGACCCAAAGGCGAAGGCCAATAATTGATTTATGGCTCATTCACATAGGGGACATGTGCTGGGCGTACGCTCAGCGTGTACATGACAGATCAACACCCGCAAAATAGGCATGGACAGCCCGTGGATGCGCCGGGCGTACGCCGAGCGCATATCTCTTTTCAATGTGAATGAGCCATTACTTTTACTTTCAGCGTTCTCATACACATCATGATGGAGACTAGTAAATTGCTGGCTTTATTGCGATTTTTCTACACCTGTCTTCTAACTCTTTGTCTACTAAATTCTGCCAATTCTACTGACGAGTTCCCCGAGTATTCCTACAATGGAATTCATCATCTCATCGCGAATTCACACAGGAATTTTTACGCAAAAGCAAATTCTACAAGCGGCAACGCTAGAAATGGCTTAGTGTTGAACGGTAAATTATTCGACTGGACATCACTACTGAAGGAACCTCATTATTCCACTGTGTTGGCCACACTTGGAAATGGCTCACACGCTAAAGACTGTTCACGTGACTTCAAACTCTGGTTTGAATCTTTGAAGAAACGCCAAGGATGGGCTGTTCAAGGTATGATCAAGAACTAATAACCCAACTTGAAATAGAATAGAAGATCATTGAATAGAAAAGCTTTGTGTGACCTGGGAAATATTTTTATGTTGAAGGAGCAAAAGCTCCGAATTCACACTGAATGTATACGGTTGGTTGTTCTCTTATCGAGCGTACGCTTTGTGCGGCCTAATCAATTCGACATTCACGTGTGTAACAGGTCAGTGGTGTGCTACTCACGTGAAATCCGAATTAGGAGCGAGTGACTATTCTTCAACACATCTGAAATCTCCGAGTTCGCACCGAACTCGCTCCGTTTCTTTTTCCAAAAGTGCGTGTGAACAGCCGAGTTTTTATTTCGGAGACATGTGAACAAACAAGCGGCTTTCGTTTTTCGGTCCATACCAAATTCACTTCGAATCCGAACTCGGTCCGAACTCGCTCCTGTCTCGGATCGGAGCTCGTTCGTACATGTTGCGGGCCAGTGCCCTGTTTTGTTTCAAGAGAGATTTAGACTTGTGCAAATGTGCACTCGTGGCTTTTCCTATATTTCTTGCAAGAATTTTATATTTGCTATCATGGCTGCATTTAGCAATTGTACTCAATTTCACCACCACCGAGTATAAAAATGCCAAAAAATGCTGAAAGTTCAGGCACGAGTGCACAAGTCTAAATCTCTCTTCATGTCTGCATCTTCTTTCGTGGCATTTTTGCAGTTCTCGATGCTTACGGTAAACCGCCCGCGAGTGTGGCGAGGGGTAACCTGAAATGGTCGGGCAGTTACGACGAGTGTTACGACGTCCGGATTGACCCCGTCGCCCCCTCCGCTCCCGCATTCCAGTACTGTCACGCGGTGTTCGAATATGCCGGACTGCCCCCGATGGCACCCGTACCCGGGTCGGATGTGATCGGCAAGCTCTACTGGGCAATGTGCCTCCCGCAGAGCTGTGCAAACGCTACGCAGCTCTACAAGAGCCTCAGCTTAATTGAACAATTTGGTAAGTGTAAAACAACTGTAAAGAAACGGTGCCTGGGATACCTGTTTATTAAAACACAAACCGCACCAAGGTGTCAGTTGTTAACAAACCAACAGCAAGCCGACAATTCCCGTATAGGCCTATTTGTTGTCAACAAGCGGGCAACGAGCATCTTATATATGGATCAGTTGCATTGTCGTGGTGGGGTTGGTCGGCAACGACCCCGCGGTATTTAGTGTAAGTTTAGATCGGTGCCGACAGGGCTCTCAAAGTTGTTCAGTCATCTGGGAGCGGAAAAGGAGTTTGTGAAAAGAAGAATTGTCAAAAAAGTACGATAAGATGACCGACCCCTCAACCAACCCAATCACGACAACGCAACTGGTCCATATTGCTAACCCTTGCTACCTTCCTGTTTAAATTATTGCAGTGTTGGATCAACTATTGTCTGTTTCGAAAGACATCGGGTTCAAGTACCAGGGTGTAACCTGTCCAAAGAAAGCTCACTACTGGGACGTCTCAGCCATTTTCGGCATGTAAGCTATAGCTATTTACCGATTGCGCTGAAATTCTTTGGTGGTCGCGAGCAAATTTACGCTGATTTTTAATGGCGGGGTCACCGTTCAAAATTGCATTGAAGTTCAGAAACGGGGGTCAGCCACATACTTTCTAATAATAAGCGCAAGCAGCGAATACCTATGCCTACTTTTACTTACACTTGCCTGTGCACCAGTTGCGCTAAAATAATTATGGACGGTTGACACCTCCGTATTGGACCTTTTCAGTGCATTTCATTGATCGGTAAGAGCGAAGAATGGAAAAAATGCACTGAAAAGTGTAAATAGAGAGCCGGTTCACCTCACTACCACCCAATTCTTAGCGTCACTGATCCATACGAGTTATTTCGCTATTTATTACCTCCCGATCTCCTACATATGTCGGTTGGCGTCAGTTGCGCAACCAGTTCTAACCAGAGGGACTTGCCGCTTGAGGAGGAGTTAAGGAACTTTTTAGCGTCGTCTTCTCCGTCCTGTTGCTTTTTTTCGCATCGTCTTAACTCCGTCCTGCTGCTTTTTTAGCATCGTCCTCTCCGTCCTGTTGCTTTTCTCCTGTCTCGGCACCGTTTACGACCTGTGGCACGGCGAAGCGAAGCTGGCCACGCCCCCATTGGCTTCCCAGCTGACCGGTAGCCAATCAACGTTCAACGAATCAGCGGCTTCCGTCGGTGGCACGATCAGCCAATCAGCTCCCGGCGTCACTGGTGGCGTTAACGCGCCCCTGCCGGAGGAACACACGGACACCGCCAGCCTGATTAACAGACGGCCGCAGTGGAGAGGAACGAGGGAGGAGGAGGAGGAAGAGTATGACGGAGATGAGCACTTGGAGGGAATACTGGAAGTGACACCGCCGAGTAAGTCAACTAACTGGGAAAGTTGAGGTTTCGAACAAATTGGAAAACGCGTTGCATACTGAAGGGCTCTACTACCAGAATGAAAAATCTGCCAGATTTTCCAGAAGGGAATCGAACCCTGGAACTCTCGCGTTATTGGTGAGCGCCCTAACCATTCAACTACACACCTGGATGACCTATAGTACATTATCCCTAGCCCCCTTGCCCTTCGGTGGATGGTAATACTGCAGACCGCTCTTTCTACTTGAGAGGCCAGGTTTACCCCACCACATAAACTGGCCGGATTTAGATTACAGCCCTTGCTACCCTGTTCTATCTTCGTCTTTTTTTCAGGTATTTTGACAAAGCTCGCTCGCTCTTTTTCTCTGGTTCGCAACACAAAGAAGTTGTTACGGGTCAAGAATATGGACAAGCTGGACCTACCAGTTCTGCATGGCATCCGTTTTCTCTCCTTGACTTGGATTATGCTGGGCCACACGTACTTCTTTGGATTTGCAATGTCATGTAAGAAAGGCCGGTCAGTCAGTACATAAAATATGTCTGAGGAGACACGCTTGCTTTACTATTCGCTATTTGCGCTTAGAATTATGGGTGCTCGCGAGCTGACACATACCTCTGTTTTTCAGTTATGATGCACTGAAAAAGAGAGTTGGGGTCAGCTAGCGACCACCCATTATTTTGAGCGCAAGTAGCGAATAATGTGTGTAATGCAATGTATTGGGTAATTCTGCACATGGGGCAAATTTGGGCCATTTCAGCCTATTTTGACCTCCAGTTATTGGTCAACGGTCAAACGTGATATCAATTGTCAAATGATCTTTGCTTTTTTCTTTATCTTCTTTTTGTACAGTATTTGGTTTGCTCAATGCAGCAAATGATCTTTTATTGGTATGACCCGAATTACCCCGGCCCTATTACCCCACACTGTCAGTATAAGGTGCACTGTGGGGTAAACCCGACCACCTAAAAAATAATTTAAGCTCCTTTGAACTTGCTGTTTCAGCAAATGATGAGGCAAACAGCTCATTTTGAACTAGGAGAGTGTACAAAGAAATCAATAATTCAAAGGACCTCAATCGGTCCATTGAATGCTGAGATATGCAACCCTGAGGCTTTTGGCGGCCGGGTTTACCCCACAGCACCCTGTCAATGTTCTCTGTGATCAAGAAGATGTGATTTTGCTCGTGTGATTTTTAGCCAACCCGCTGGATATTCTTGATGTGAACAAGCACGGCCTATTTTTCCAAAGCATTATTCAGTCAGTGTTCGCAGTGGACACGTTCTTCATATTGAGTGGCTGTTTGGTGGCCTACAACTTCTTCCTGTACATGGAGCATAGGCCAGACAAACTCACGACCCTCAAGTTTTGGATCACCTTTTATCTGCACAGAATATGGAGGTATGCATATTGCTGCCATATTATGCGTGCATACACACCCTCTGTATAATGTGTTGGGGCGGGTAAACCCAGTCATGGGGTAAATCCGGCCAGTAGTACGTAGCTGGTCATATAGTAGAGTAGGGCATAATGGGGTAAACCCGGCCGGTTTTATTATTGGTGGGAAAAAACCGGCTTCAATACTGATGGCCGGGTTTACCCCACAGTACGTACCCATGTACATATCTAAGCATGCTTCTGCGTCTTGGTCGTGAAGGAAAATGTGCCATATGTGCCAGGGAATCGAACCCCGGACCTCTCGCGTTCCAGGCGAGCGCCTTAAGGTCTCAATGCCCTGTTTGTCTGAGCGTGGACTCCTGTACTACTAGTGAAGTATCTGGTGATATCTAATTCCAGCTGTTTTCACTTCCTGACACCATACGATCATCCGTCTGCTTGTTTTCCGTTCGCTGTTTCCGCTCCAGTCGCGCTCTCTGCGCTCGTCTTCGTACTATGCAGGGACAACTGTCTATGCATGGACTTCTGGATAAATTCGGTCCAGGTCTCTCCTGAGCCAACGAAAGCGAGTTGAGAGGAGATCAAGATATCGATCGAAAGCTTGTTACACGATCCCTTTGACGCGCCATAGAGCGCCTCTTGAAACGGCCTCTCCGTGACGCTATTCTTGATTGAAACGATAACTTTTTCAAACACGTTTTTATTGGATAACTTTGCGTAGAGGCAGCGTAGAGAGGCGCCGCAGGTACCGATCGATTCCTCTCGTCAAGACGCGTTGAATGGTGTGCCGCATTTTTAAAAATACCCAGTGGTTCCGAACACCCAAATCGCATGGTTTTTGGGGCGTTCTTCGGCGTGTCGCACTGCGCCGAATACAAGAGCTTTGGCGCTGCCGTTTGGTGTACGTGTAGAGGAAGGGTTGTTCTATATTTATATGATAAGTGATCACTTTTATCTTGCACACAACGGCTACGAGGAAGCCTCAAGTTGGCTCCGAAACAGGGCATTGAGACCTTAACCATGTGACTACACACCCGGATGACCTGAGTCACGCAAATTCCCCTTTTGATTATGACAGCTTAGCCAGTTGATTTCTTTGCCCCTACCCATAAATTATAACGCCCCTACCCATAATATTATTTCTTTGCCCCTACCTTCCCTACCCATTATTATTATTATAGCGGTTTTGTCCCACGCTACCCTACGTGCATTCTATTGTATTATTGCAGGCTGACACCCACATACGCTGCAATCTTATGCGTGTATGTGGGCTTGTGGAAATACCTGGGCAGTGGCCCCTACTGGCCAGAAGGCGGATTTGAACGCGACAGCTGTCGCCGAACTTGGTGGACCAATCTGCTCTACATCAACAACATTGTTCCAATGTACTACAACGGAAGCGATGGAAAGCCGCATCATGATTATGTACGTAAACCATGACTGTGACTTACTTTCACTATATATTGCGAGGGGCCACCTCGTGACCACACTACATAAAAGTCTTGGCGCAACTCGTCAATGCCTACCCTACGCCAAACTGGTCGTCCATTATGTCACGCCGCAATATTTATCGATATCGATTTTGTCGATATTTACGAGTTGCGGTAACGCGATTGGGTTGGTCGATGGCGACCCCGCGGTATTTAGTGAAAGTTTTGATAGGTGCCTGCGGGGTCGTCGACGTCAATATTTGTTGTCAATTCTTCTTTTCACTTGCTCCTTTTCCGCTCCTAGATGATTGAACACGGTCGACTACCTCGCAGGCACCGATCCAAACTTTCACTAAATAGCGCGGGGTCGCTATCGACCAACCCAATCGCGTTACCGCTAGCAACCCGTTCATCAACAATTTTTCTGGTCTCCCCTCGATATCGACCAGATAAAAATTAGTTAGTTTCTGACAATACAATAGCGGCATCTCTAATATCAATCTTACTTTTGTTTTCAGTGCATGGGCTGGTCCTGGTTCCTGTCCAACGATATGCAGTTCTTCGTCCTGAGTCCCCTGGTGCTATTTCCCCTTCAGAAGGGAATGTACACGGTTTCGGTGGGTCTACCCGGCACCATATGGCGGGCGACCGGCTGGACTCTGTGCACGCTTTTGGGCGTGATCGGCATGGCTGTTACTGGCGGGATTTCCGCTTCGCACGATCTGCCTCCGAACCTCTTTCCGCCTAACGTGACGTAAGTACTAGAAAAACGTTTTATTTGTTGAGAACATGACATGAATGAGTTGGGAAATTGAGTGAACTGGTGAACCTGATGTCTGATGTCTGGCCAGAGAGAGTTCGCTATTGGACTCGACTCATCCTGCGTCTCAAGTAGTTTGCATGTACTTCTGGTAAATAGGAGTACCCGAAGCACGGACAGAAATCCGCATTTGTGAATCTATTTTACGCAACGCACCTTGAATGCCGTGGCGAACTCTTACTGGCCAGACTATAGCATCAAGAAGGCTATAGTCCACTAGCTACAAGATAGCCTGTGTTCCAACACCAAGTCAATATTGCGAAGAATAGTAATTTGCTAGGTGGCAAGAAAACACTATTACATTGCAATGTGACGTGATAACATGAAGAATTCACGCAGTACCTATTGGGACACGCTACCTTCTAGCTAAAAGGACAATAATGGTATCAAAATGCCACATGACCATCTTATATGGCGGGGCATGTGCAGGAATCGATCCTTGGCTCAGAGCCTCAAGCCCAGGCAAATCTTTCTAACCGTGCTATTATTCTGTTTGTTTATTTTTTGCAGCCAAGCGCCCAAGATCGAGTGGATGATGTCGAATTTGGCTTACCAGCCCTACAATCACGCAGTGTGCTACTTTTTCGGGTTGGCTTTGGGCTACGCGCTGGTGATCCTGAGGAACAAGAATAATGGGAAGCAAACGAGGAAGATTCACTCCCCGTTGTCAAGGGTAAGATGCAATTTCTTCGCTTTCGATCTGTTGTAGAATAGAGTGCCATCAGTCCGTCATTTTTGTTTCCCATCGTACCTTTGTGGGACCTCTTAATTATGTGGACCTCCTTATCGTATGAATCCCTAGCGTGTAAACCTATCGGCGACCATTTTTTGGCCTGGTTCGTCCACCGTTTTTCCTTTTTATTTGAAACCCTCTTCAAGCCTATCGGCGACCTTTTTTTTGGTAAACCCGTATCGTTGATGTTTCAGACCGTGTCCTTCATCCTGTGGGCGGTGTGCCTTGTGCTGGCCTTTTTCGTCGTCTACGGCCTGTGGCGCCAGTACCGCGGCTACATATTTCCGGCGAGTCTGGCCGCCTTCTACGATGCGGGAAGTCGGTTCGCATGGTCCCTGGTGGTCGGATGGGTAATCTACGCGTGTCTGGGTGGACGGGGAGGTATGTTATGTTTTGTGCAAGGGGCATGTGGGGTAATGTTGGACGGGGATACCGTATTTTTGGGTGTTTAGCCCCGTGGGGCTATACAAAAATTGAGAGGTCTGATGGGGGGTTATACACTGGGGGATATACACTGGGGGGATATACATGGGATAAAATTTTTGTTTGTGAGAGGTGTGTATAGAGGCATCTTTTTGAGGTCAAAAGTAAGTGTTTTAGGGCATAATCGCGGTCAAAACAGGGTTATTCTAGTACAAGACATGCTCAGCTAAGCTTATAGGCATAGTAGCTTGGTGTAGGAGTAACTATAGCTAGCTTATGACCAGCTTACATAGGTATGCTAGGTACCTTCCAGTACATGGGGGGTTATACACCAGGGGGGGATATACACTGGGCAAAATTTATGTTTTGCCAATGGGGGGTTATACACTGGGGAGGGATATACAATGGGGGATATACACCCAAAAATACGGTAATTATAGATTGGGTGCTGTGATTAGTGTAGTGTTGGACCTTCCTCGCGTTTTATACCCATCTAGTGGTTTTTACCCCATCTGGGGTACTATGGAGTAAAACCGGCCATGGGAAAAGCCGGTCACCTAAGTTTCAGTGTTGCATAGTATCTCAGCGACCAATGAACCGATTCCTTGAACGCTCCTCTTTCAAATGATCTACTAATTGTTCATCATGTGCTGCAACTGCAAGTTCAAAGGAGCTTAGGTGACGGGTTTACCCCATAGCCCGGTTTACCCCACAGTGCCCTACTTGTCCGCGATACTGTACTCTGGTAAGTTTCGCACTATATGGTGGCCTGGGTGGGAATCGAACCCACCGCAGTGCGTCATGTCCGTCGCTCAACCAACTGCGCCACTGTCTGCCGACTCCTCAATCTACAGAAAGTGCACCCTTGTTGCTTCAGGTTTCATCAACGGTCTGCTGTCCCTCAAGCTGTTCGTGCCATTGGGTCGTCTGACCTTCTGCGCCTATCTGATTCACCCCATGCTGATGTACCTGTACTACTTCACACGGCGTAACACGTTCTACTATACGGATTTTACTATGGTAAGCGAAGACAAGTTTGAACATCCGCCCTATATGCGTTCTTGCTAGTTGCGTTTACATTGGGAGGGGGGTGAATGGTAAGGGGGGTTATCAAGAATTCATAACAACATGAATGATGGTGGTAGCGTGCACAAACTGGTAATTTTTTCTGCGTAGAGCGGTTTGTCGTTGACAGCACAATTGTAGGATACCAGGAATGCATAATGTAGCGTGTAGTTTTGTTGTTTTTAGACCTGGTTTTACGGAGCGTTTGTCCTCTTCACCTACTTGGCGGCTTTCGGTGTAAGTTTGATATTCGAAGCTCCGTTTTTGGCAATCGATAAACTGGTCTTTTCTGAGCGAAGAAAACGCAGTCGCTGATGTGAAAGTGTGTACCTTTACTACTATGTTCATTGTCAATCTTTGTCTACCATAATAAACACGTACCTACAATTTTTAAAGTACCAGTGGCCCGTTACAGCTTCGCAGTAAAATCCTTTTGCACATCTGGCAACCCTTTTGCAAATCTGGCAACCCGTTTGCAGATCTGGCAACCCTGTTTTAGATCGTGATTTGTCAACTCAACTTATTATGCATCTGGCAACCACTTTGGGCAGTTGACAAAAAGTTGCATATCTGGCAACCCTATGGCAGATCTGGCAACCGTTTTTCCGCATAGATCTGACAACCATTTTGTGCATGTGGCAGCCATTTTGCGCACAGCATCAGACAAAAGTGGTGCATGTGGCAACCGTATTGCAGGTCTGGCAACCCTTTTGCGCATTTAGCAATCTGGCAACCCTTTTGCAGATCTGGCAACCCTTTAGCGCATCTCGCGTTTTAGTCTCGTGTGCACTTTCGGGCGTGACCATTTGCAAACGCTGGCTTGAAAACCTGCGTCGTTTGGTTTCTGCGACATTTAGTACTGAAATATTGATTATCGATCGATTATTGGTGATCGGCTGATCAGATCAGAAATCGCAGGCTTTTCTGGCGTTCTCGGGGCCATAAGCTCTCGAAAGAGTCCTGAGTGGATGCTGTAGCTGCAAAATTGAGTGAGTTATGAGTGAATATGCGCGGTTTTAGTACTAAAATATCGATTATCGATCGATTATTGGTGATCGGCTGATCAGATCAAAAATCGAAGACCTTCTTGCCACCCTTGGGCATATAAGCTTTCGAATGAGCCATTGGCGAACGCTGTAGCTGCAAAACTGAGCGAGTCTATAGCATTGCACACACACAGACAGACAGACACACATCAGCCCTATTTGTTAGTAGATGTATAGCCTATGTATTGCATTGCTGTCAAACAGTGCTGTATTGTATACGCTTGGGTGGATTAGTGCAGGTATATTCTTGCTTCATGCAGGCTGGCTACTGTATTTATTTTGTACCTATGGTTGCGGTGTGTGTGTGTGTGTGTGTGTAAGCCGTACGGATTTGTGCAAGGTACTGGTAAGTTTATCAAGTGATTGATTGCTTTCGTTTCTGTGCATTATCTACTATTTATTTTTTTATAAGGTACACTACGTTGTTGAGTGCTTCTTTGGATTAATGTACCTTGGACACCTTTTTTATGGTCCAGCAGCCGTTTTCCAAACATATTGAGACGTCCGCATTACGTTGCTGACCAGTTTAAAATTTAACCCCTCCTTATGCTGAGATATGGCTGTTGGTAGGCCCAATTTGCCCCTCATGTGCCAGCCACTTTTTTCAAAAGTTCTTACCATCATTCTACTCCATTTTCTTCACAGATTTCGATTTGGGGCATGCCCCTTCGATATTTTGATCAATATGCCATGATATAGTCGAAAACGAGGTAATTTTGGCTAATTTGATCATTTTCGTCAATTTTTATGGTGTATTCGTCAAAATATCGAAGGGGCATGCCCCAAATCGAAATCTGTGAAGAAATTTGAGTAGAATGATGGTAAGAACTTTTGAAAAAAGTGGCTGGCACATGAGGGGCAAATTGGGCCTACCAGCAGCCATATCTCAGCATGCAGGAGGGGTTAAATTTTAAACTGGTCAGCAACGTAATGCGGAAGTCTCAATATGTTTGGAAAACGGCTGCTGGACCATAAAAAAGGTGTCCAAGGTACATTTCCAAAGAAGCACTGTACAACGTAGTGTACCTTGCAAAAAAAATAAATAGTACCTAATCTTGATTGTCTAAAAATAATGCTAAATGCTGCGTTTACTATTATTTCTTCATTCCAACTGTTAGATAAGCGTGCAGTTTTACTGTTCTTGTGATTTACTACCTAGTATGTTTATTGCTGTCGAATTTCTGCATTTTCTTCATTTCCAAAATACAGTACATATACATACATGTATGTGTGTATGATCTGGTGGATATACGTAGTACGTATGTGTATTGGGTACTCTGAATTTGTTATGCATTGTTGCTAATGTGCAGAACAATAAAGCCTTTGAAAGAAACAAAGACTACTGATTGCTTGTTCTCATCAATATTTCAATCACTGTTGAGTTTTTTTCAAGTCATTACCTACCATACCTTCTTTGTCTCTCTTATCTTTCTACAATGTAGCCTCTTATTGCTTATTGCTTGTGTCATCCACCCATTTGTATATGCGGACATCGAAAATAGACCATTTTGCTGGCCAATAAGTAAACAAACATGTGTCAAACACTAATTTTGCTTTGCAAATTACTATTGTTTGTTAATTTGGGTTTGGCACAACCGAAGGATTGTGAAGAGATAAAAATCTCTACCCCTGCAGCAGCCACAGGGGTATACGCAATTCAACCGGTGGGCTATGGTTTTCCCATCAATGTCTACTGTGACATGGACACGCATGGTGGCGGTTGGACCACTTTCGTCGCCAGAACTGGCGATTTATCCGTGAACTTTGACACCACTTGGAACAATTACAAGAATGGCTTTGGAAATCCCGCCACAGATTACTGGATGGGTAAACATTACATAAACAAAATAAGAATAGATAACCAATTGTTGATGGGCATGCATGCAATGTGTAATTTGTACTGTATGTATTTGGATGTGTAAATAAATATTGCAGGAAATGAGCCTCTGCACAAGTTAACTCAGCAGAATTCCTACGAGCTCATCGTATTGGTGGAAGGAGGCCCCGACACCTGCTTCCTATACCAGCGGTTTAACGGACCATTTACTGTGGACACAGAAGTGAACCAGTACAAAATTACAAGGGGAACCCATGTTTCTGGGGACACCGCAGGTACGATACCAATATTAATAGCGATCTGCATGTTTTGGGAAAATTTTAACCTCAAAATTTCAAGGAATATGAGCCGTTGCGCACAAAATACATTCACAATACTAGTACATATGGTACTGTGGGGTAAACCCGGCCATGGGGAAATCCGGCCACCTCAGTTTCAGGGCTGCATATCTCAGCAAAGTGGACTGATTGAGTCAAAAATTAATTATCCATCGATTCCTTGAACTCCTCTTTCAACTGAGCTATTCGGTTCATCACTTGCTGAAACAGAAAGTTCAAAGAAACTCAGGTGGCCGGGTTTACCCCACGGCCGGGTATACCCCATAGTAGCCTACGCAGTACTCTTCTTTCAGGGTACTTTGGTATGCCTCAAGATGGTTTGAGTTTTACCACTAATGACGTTGACAATGACAACGCGGGTTACAACTGTGCAGTTTCATACAAGGGTGGCTGGTGGTACGATGGCTGTGTTGCTGGTGGCAGGGTTACTGGTGTGTATGAAAATGGCTGCTCCACTCTGCAATATCCTGGCACAATTTGGTGGGCTGCCAGGGGCTACTACTATTCCTTTGAGAAAGTCTACATGATGCTCAGACCACTGGGCTCAACGTAAGAATAAAAAGACGAATATCTCATCTTGCTGGTGTCGCTGTCCTCAGAAATGTCATTTGTGTACAGATGTACAGTGCTGGCTGGGCTGATGACCTTTTTTCTATTTCAGATTACATGATGCGAACCAGCACAACTTTTGCGCAAGCAATTCGTTTGTACCCTGTCTTGCATGTAAGAACATTGATTTTGTAACCTTTGCCAGTGTGTAGCAACTTCGTAGCACTCACTGTCACTGAAGGATGTACAGTGCATACGTACGTATGTAACTCGCCTTGCATTTGTAGCCTGCATGTACTATGCCTGGACTGCTTGGTCTGCATGCACCAATGACCAACAGGTGCGAACTCGCACTCAATCTCAAACACATATTGAGGACCTCTGTGAAACTCATCATGGATTGCCACTTGTGGAAAATCAGACCCAGGTACGTACATAGGGACTTTGTTCTATTGTACATGTCCATATATTACTATTGCTCTGTAGCCTTGTGGGCCAAAAGATTGTGAGGAAATCAAACTGAATGATCCATCTGCCACCACTGGGGTTTATCAAATACTGCCTGTTGGTCATACTGCAGTAGTGCCTACCTGGTGTGACATGGACACCTATGGAGGTGGGTGGACTACTTTTGTGAAGAGAACTGGAGACTTGTCTGTAGACTTCTACAAGCCCTGGAGTGACTATAAGGATGGATTTGGAAATGCGGCAACTGACTTTTGGTTTGGTGAGTAAAGTAATAAATTCCACAGCAAAGTGGTGAGAAGGTCAGAGGAGAGGGATAATACTAAAACATGGCATTTTCGTGTAGGAAATGAGCCCCTACACCTCCTGACGCAACAAGGATCCTATGAGTTGTTGGTGACACTGCTGGGTGGAAATGACACTTGCCTCCTTTATGTCATGTATGCAAATCCTATGCTGGTCGACACAGAAGCAAACGATTACACACTGACACGCGGTGGGAAAATTGGTGGAACTGTAGGTGAGATAAAAAGCAGAAGCAACTCGTGCTCATACTTTGCATGTAAAGAGCTGAATGGATATCTATGTATGACCGACCATGCAGTGCTGTACAGACGGACTATTGTATTTTGTTAGGGGGAAGTTCAATGCCAAATTCTGATCCATTCAGCACATACGACACTGACACAGATGCTCATCCGAGTGTGAACTGTGCCCATTCAGCTCAGTACAATGGAGGATGGTGGTACAAAGCGTGTGGCCCAGTGGGTAGAGTTACATCAGACTATGAGTCTGGCTGTTCCACGTATGTTTATCCGGGTACTGTCTGGGTGTATGCCAGGGGGTTTCACTACTCTTTCAAGGAAGTCCACCTGATGCTCAGACCTGCTAGCTCTACGTAAGAGTGGTGAAATGGAAACAATTGCATTCTGATGTTGTTGTTGTGGTCAATGCGTGGAGAAAATGTAACTGAATTTATTTGCCAGCTTGTTAATTACAGATTGCACAATCCTACTGCTCACAATTTTTGTGCAACGAATGAGTTTGTTCCATGTATCCAGTGTAAGGAATCTATCAGCCACTGTCACTCTGCTGAGCAAATTTGTTTCTACATACTTTAGTTCATTCATTTCTATGATGGGACTTCTTCTCTTCTAGCCTGCTATTGGACAAGTTGGACTGCCTGGTCCTTATGCTCGGGTGGGAATCAAGTTAGATCAAGACAGCAAAGTTTCGCAATAACTGCAGCCATGTGCACAAAGCACTTCAATATGGAATATGAAAACCAAACTCAAGCCTGTACAATGCCCAAGGACTGTGAAGAAATAAAGCTGAACAACCCATCAGCAGCCACAGGAGTTTATGAAATTCAGCCCACTGGCTATGGGTCAATAGTGTCAACCTTTTGTGACATGGACACCTATGGAGGTGGATGGACTGCATTTGTGAAAAGGACTGGAGACACGTCAGTTAATTTCTATAATACCTGGTCGAACTACAAAACTGGCTTTGGCAATGCAGCAACTGACTTTTGGCTTGGTAACACATTCATTAGGATATCTTTTACTTAAACTGTGCATTAGCACAATGGCTCACTCTGCTCAGTTCATCTTTCAACTTTCTCAGTCAGTCCTTTCAGTGGAAATTCTAGATTCCTAATCTACTTACGTACTGTATATGTATCCCTAATTTGCAGGCAATGAACCACTGCATTTCCTCACTTTGCAAAACTCCTATGAGCTTTTGGTGATGCTTTTGGGTGGAAATGATACCTGCTACCTATACACCCACTACAGTGCCAGCTTCAGCGTTGATACTGAGGCAAATTTCTACAAGATCACAAGAGCAGGCAGTATTGGCGGAAATGCAGGTGTTATCAATGTTATGTTCTTTATCGGCTCGTTTACAAACATCCTTCAGTGATTCTTTATGCCATTTTGATGGTTTTAAACTATCATATTGTGACAGGAGCTGACAGTGCTGTGCCAAATAACCAGTTCTTCTCAACCTATGACAGTGATCATGATGGCCATGGTGGCATTAACTGTGCCAGTTCCACTTGGTTCAAAGGAGGATGGTGGTTTGCAATCTGTGGCCAGGAAGGCAGAATCACTGGAGACTATGAATCAGGTTGTTCTGCAAATGCCTTCCCAGGCACAACCTGGTACAATGCCCGGGGATACTACTATTCATTCAAGGAAGTGTACATGCTCTTGAGGCCTGCTGGCACCAGGTATAAAATGCTTAGACAATGCAAGATTTTCCTGAGCAAGTGTATTGCAGATAGGTACTAAGTGCAATGTGATGATATTTCAGTTTGCACAATGCCTTAGGGAAGCCTTCCAAACAGGGGGGAGGAATTCACCCTTTTTCGCCCCCTAAAAAGCTTTTTCAGGGCTAATTCAGGGACGAAACAACCTTATTTCAGGGGTGAAAAATCATCCTTCGTGTCCTGATTTCAGGGGCGAAAATGAGCTCAACCACTAATTCATGGCTTTTCGCCCCCTAATTCACTCTGGCTCGTTCCTTCCTTCCTCCCTTTCATTACGCAAGGGAACAGGCCGCGTCTCCTCTCTCTGTCTTATCTGACCAGTGAAGTGACCAGCAATAAAAAGTTTTCGCCCTTCCCTTACATTGCGCCGTGCGCGTCGTCCCAGCTTTTGTTCCCAGCAGGCCAAGCCTCTTCTCTCGCTTCTCCCTCGCCCCCATGCAAGCAATATGCGTACGTACATACTGTAGCAATATGCGAACGGCCGCGCACAAACAACAAATCACTTTTGACAGGTTCCTTCGACTGCGAGAGTTTGCTTGCATAATGGGACGGGCAAAGAGAGGTGTCCATTACAGAACCCTGATTTCAGGGCACCTTTTTCGCTCCCTAAAACTTTCTTTTTCGCCCATGAATTCACGGTTTTTACCTGAATTCAGGTACCGTATTTCAGGGTAACTAGGGGGCGAAAAAGGGTGAATTCCTCCCACCTATTTGGACGGCTTCCCTTAGCTCACAACTTCTGCACTGCCAATGAATTTGTACCTTGTGTTCAAGGTGAGAACAATACTGGTATGTGGAAAGAGTAAGAGTAACCCCTCAAGCAGTTGTTGCCATCTAACCTTTAGCATGTCAATGGTCTACTTGGACTGCATGGTCAGCTTGTTCTGGTGGTAGCCAAGTGAGAAACCGCAACCAGTACAATACTGTTGTGGCAGCCATGTGTACAAGACACTATGGCTGGGATTATGAGAATGAGACACAGACTTGTGTCTCTGTGAAAGACTGTGAAGAAATCAAAATCAACACCCCTTCTGCAACCAGTGGTGTTTATCAAATACAACCCACTGGGCTTGCAGCACCAGTATCTGCCTACTGTGACATGGACACATATGGTGGCGGATGGACATCCTTTGTGAAGAGGGTGGGTGATGTGAGTGTGGACTTTTACAAGCCTTGGGCAGACTACAAGAATGGCTTTGGAAATGCTGCGACAGATTACTGGCTTGGTAAAAATGTCTTGTCTTCATATTCTGTTTCTCAACTTTTGTTCAATTCAGTGATTTTTTATGAACTGTTATAAAAGTGTGACTGAGAATTCGCTCTTGTACTTGCAGGAAATGATGCCATTCACTACTTGACAGCACAAAATTCCTATGAACTGCTGCTGATGCTACTTGGCGAGAATGACACTTGCTACCTGTACCTTCACTATTCCAGCTTCACTGTTGGAAATGAAGGAACCAACTACCTGATGAACATTGGTGGCAGCCTTGGAGGGAATGCTGGTATAAATCATGCTCTTTTGAAAGAAAATTTATCAAAATTCTTCCTAAAATTGATTCTTTGTTTCAGGGACACCTGCATATCTGTACAACGGCTACGCCTTTTCCACTTATGACAGAGACAATGATGTACTCTGTTGTGGTCTCAATTGTGCCAGCACAACCTACTATGAAGGAGCTTGGTGGTACAGCTCCTGTGGACAAACTGGAAGAATCACTGGAGTCTATGAATCAGGTTGTTCAACAAAACCTTTCCCTGGTACCCAGTGGTATGGTGCCAGGGGCATGTACTACTCCTTCAAAGAAGCCATAATGCTGCTGCGACCAGCTGGATCTGGGTAAAATGTCTAGGAATGGCATAGAATAGTGTAAAGAGTATTTTCACTGGGTTATGGGTAGCTGTGGATGGGTCATGCCTTCTTGGACAGCTTCATTGTTTCAGCCTTCACAATGCACCAGCAAATAACTTTTGTGCCAGCAATCTTTTTGCACCTTGCATTCAAGGTATATAGTTGCATTGTGTACTATAGTCTGGCCAATAGCAGTTGGCACTTGGACTCAAGGCGAGTTGCGTAGTTTGCATGTACTTCTGCTAAATAGGAGTACATGAAGCGTGGACAGAAATCCGCATTTGTAAATCTATTTTACGCAACGCGCCTTGAGTCCAGGTGCCAACTGCTATTGGCCAGACTATAGGTACTGATTGGCTAGCTATGTAAGTCTTTTTATGCTACCTAGCCTTATGTACTATTAGTAGAGCTCTCACGGGTACCCGGACCCGGAACCCGGACCCGGGAAAACCCGGCTTTTTTTGCTACCCGGACCCGGACCCGGACCCGGAAAAATAGACGAAAATCCGGGTCGGGTCTAAGGTGTATAATTTCGCACAATTTTGGCTTTCTGCTCGATGTAGTTTGAGCATTTTCTGAAATTTTCTCAAGAATAGAGGATAGTTATTTTCGAATTTCGACATTCACAAGAAATATCGAGCTGTATTTTTCCGAATTTCCCACCTGGCGGTTATGTATTCTTTCAAACGAACATTGTTATATACAGTCTATTGCATATGTACAGTATGTACGTCACGTACGTACATACAGTTTGTACTGTACGTACCACATAGTATGCTGTACGTGTACGTACGTACACTAACATGTACGTAACAGCAAATATTCCTACTACCCGACCCGGACCCGGAACCCGCGGGTACATGGTTTCAAAACCCAGACCCGGACCCAGACCCGGATCAATGCAAAATGCCTACCCGTGAGAGCTCTAACTATTAGGATAAATTTGTACAGTCAAGCACGCTGTGGAAACACGATATTGTTGCAGCATGCACATGGGGTGGATGGAATAGCTGGTCCACTTGCTCTGCTGGTACACAGTATCGCAGTCGAATCATCAGCAATACCATTGTGAGAGCTGGCTGTGCAACTCATCATAGTTTGGATTATGAGAATCAAACTCAGGTAGGTACAGTGGTACAATACAGTTGTACATGCATGCATATCACTTTGTTCAGCTTGCTGTTCTTCCTTCACTGCATGCCATGCATTCATGACTAATTAAAAGCTATTATATAGGCTTGCTCAACACTTCCCAAAGACTGTGAAGAGGTGAAACTCAACACACCTTCTGCTGCAACCGGGGTGTACCAAATACAACCAACAGGTCAGGCTACAGCTGTCAATGCATACTGTGACATGGACACCTATGGGGGTGGCTGGACAGCATTTGTCAAAAGAGTTGGTGACCTTGGCGTGAATTTCTATCAAACATGGAGTGTTTACAAGTCTGGATTTGGCAATGCTGCCACTGACTATTGGCTGGGTTAGCTATCTATGTACATTAAGGCAAGATTTCCCTGGTGTGTGCGTTGTTCACGGACACCCTCAAAATTTCGCATTTCCTATTCGGTTCATAAATAAGTACTACAACACATGGGGAATCGAATGCAAGAAACCGCATCTCAAAATTCGCCCTCGTAGAGGAGTTATAGATGCGCAAACCCTCCTGACCAATTTTAAGGCGAAAATTACATAAAATGCATTATTTTTAGGTTCCAGTGGACGCAGCCGGTTGAAGTTTTGTACACACATACCCCCTATGGGAACCTACCTGCAGGGAAATTTTTAGCCTTCTAGCCCTCTTCACACTGGAGTTATGGCGTTTTACAGTCAATTTCTATGCAAACTGGGGCTAGATTTTTTTAGGTTATATGCCTATAGCTCATCAGATACAGTACCGGCCGCTCTGAAAATTTTTATCCCTTTAGGTAACCCATTATAGTTTTCAAAAATACAAAAAGAAAAAATTCGGTAGTGGTCCGAGAACGAGAACGGTCCTCATGAATAGTGAAAAATTCAGGAAAAATTTTCCCACCTTTTTCTATTATTCAAGATAAATGAGCAATACCACTGCAGCTTCTTCCTAAAAAGTAACCTATCTTATGTAGAATTTGACGTAGATTTCAAAAATAAAATTGGTTTTCCAAAAAAATTTAACCCTTACCCAACATTCTCACAAATATCTCAAAAATATACTACTTTTGCAAAATTATATGCTAGGGGTTAAATTTTTTTGGAAAACCGATGTTATTTTTGAAATTTACATCAAATTCTACATAAGATAGGTTATTTTTTAGGAAGAAGTTGCAGTGGTATTGCTCATTTATCTTGAATAATAGAAAAAAGCGGGAAAATTTTTTCTGAATTTTTCACTATTCATGAGGACCGTTCTCGTTCTCGGACCACTATCGAATTTTTTCTTTTTGTATTTTCGAAAACTATAATGGGTTACCTAAAGGGATAAAAATTTTCAGAGCGGCCGGTACTGTATCTGATGAGCTATAAGCATATAACCTAAAAAAATCTAGCCCCAGTTTGCATGGAAATTGACTGTAAAACGCCATAACTCCAGTGTGAAGAGGGCTAGAAGGCTAAAAATTTCCCTTTAGGTAGGTTCCCATAGGGGGTATGTGTGTACAAAATTTCAGCCGGCTGCGTCCACTGGAACCTAAAAATAATGCATTTTATGTAATTTTCGCCTTAAAATTGGTTAGGAGGGTTTGCGCATCTATAACTCCTCTACGAGGGCGAATTTTGAGATGCGGTTTCTTGCATTCGATTCCCCATGTGTTGTAGTACTTATTTATGAACCGAATAGGAAATGCGAAATTTTGAGGTATTCAGTGAACAACGCACACAGAAGAATCTCTAA